>PVKA01000416.1:108020-135007 GCA_004027165.1 Ctenomys sociabilis
TTTTTTTTTTTTTTTTTTTTTTTTTTTTTTTTTTTTTTTTTTTTTTTTTTTTTGTCTTTTTGAGACAGGGTCTCACTATGCAGTTCAGGCTGGCCTTAAGCTCACTTTGTAGCTCAGGCTGGTCTCGAACTCACAACAATCCTCCTGCCTCAGCCTCCCGAGTGCTGGGATTACAGGCGTGCGCCACCACGCCCGGCTCAATTTTTATATTTTTGAGACAGGGTCTCCCTAAGTTACCCAGGTTTGGCGTGAACTTAAGATCTCCCTGCCTCAGCTTCCCAGACTCCTAAGGTCACAGGTGTAGAGCACCGGGCCTGGAAAGATCTGCTTGTGTCTTAAAACGACCTCCAAGGCACCTCAGCTTCATTAACCTTCTCTATACCTCCCATGCTATGCGGTAACATATATTTCCAGAAAAAAAACTTAGTATGCAATAAGAGACAATTAGTTCTTTAAAGTAAGAGCCAAAAGAGGGGTTTAAAAGTAGTCCAGGGACTGGGGAGATAGCTCAGCAGTCTAAGCCTCTGCCTGGCAAGCACAAGGACCCAGGTTCGATCCTGGTACCACATGCTGTACCAGCCCTGGAACCTGAGCGAGACGTGCAGGCCAGCAAAACCAGGTGTAGTGGCACACGCCTGTAATCCTAGCACTCGGGGGGCTAAGACAAAAGGATTACTACAAGTTTGAGCTTATAGTGGGACCCTGTACCAAATAAATAAATAAATTTTAAAAATCTAAAAATAGGTCGGCCTCCTTCTAGCCCACCATGCACATTCCTCCAGCTGAAAAAGAAGTGTTGAATTTGGAAAAGGCTTAGCCCCAAGTCCAGCGGGGGACGTTCAGCTGTGCACTAGCCCATTATGTTGGGCCACCTGCACTTATTAAAGGAGATCAAAGTGAATTTGAGCAGCCAGGATATGACCGGCAACACATTGCTCCTGCAGGACCATGGCGGAGCAGGTGCATGTCCAGGAATTCCGGAGGTGAAGAGACAGACGGAGGGAAAACAGGAAGAGAGAAAGAATTCTGGCTGCCTGGGCAGTGTCCTTCGGAAGCTCCAGGTGAGGGACAGCAGGAGGGGAGGGCGGAAGGGAGCCCATGGGCTTCCTTGAGCTCCCTTGAGCGCCTACGAAGTCAGTGCCCACTTAGCCTAGAGAGCAGGCGGGAAGCACGAGCATCTCCCAGCTGCCAGCTGCGCTTGCACCTCCCAGGAACAGCAAGAGAAACCCACCTGGCTTGAGAAAGGAGATAACATCTGGATGACACGTAGACAGAGAAAAGAAAACTGTGTAGCAAGCAGAAAGGGAGGCCTTGGGGCTGGGGAGATGGCTCAATGGAATAAGCACTTCCCTGGCAAGAGCAAAGGCCTGAGTTCAATGCCCAGTTCCGCCAAAAAAAAAAAAAAAAAAGAAAGAAAGGGAGGCCTCACCACTGCAAGGGCCAGCTAGGGGCAGGTCACACCTGCAGGCTCCTGGCTTTCCCTGCACACCAGGAAATGCTTCTCTACCCCCTCCTGGCTGCTTTCAAGAAACAGAGGTTGCCACAGGCTGGTGCGGCCCCCCTGAAAACCAGCCACACCTACCCGGGTGCACAGCTGTGGCAGGTGTGGTGTGAACTTGGAGCCTTGGGGTCAGAGCAGCCTCAGCCTGGTGCACCTCTCTGCCTCTAGCTGATGCTGGCGTTTGTCCACAATCAGCCTCCTTTGGCTTTCCTTTGTGGTTTTGCAGGGAGCAGCAAGATGGAGGTGCCAAACGTCCTCTACTGAGGACATCACAGAAGCAGGGCTCACCTCTGCCTCCTTAGCGACCCAGGCCTGGCCCACAGCGAACAGGCTGGCAAGGGAGGAACTGAAGAACTCAGCTCAACGTGGGCAGTAAAATGGGGGTTCCTGACCTGATGGGGAAGCACCTGTGACAGGAGTGTCACAGGTTCTCAGAGACATGGCAGAGCGGGGACTCATGGTATCCAGTCAATAACTAAGTCCAGCAGAGTCTCAGAGGAAGAAAAGGGTGTGGGGGAAATGCTGTGGAGGGCTTCAAGCTCCTAGATGTCAGCGTGACAACTCTGGAGCCATCACACAATGTGCATGCTGATTTGTTCACTCGTTTCCTTCGTGAATTCGACACAGAGCACAAGCTGAACACCAGACCTCGGTCAGGCTGTGGATTTGTCAGCTGAGGACCAGTGATGGCTTGGGAATCAAGGAGGCCACCATCATCCAGTGTGCAAGGGTCTCCTTGGCAGCAGTGCACCAGGGACCTGTGGCCGTGCACCACTTTATGGCCAGGTGCCACAGAATCACAGGTCTCAGGGTATGAGGGAGCACATCAGGCTGTAATGGGTTATAGGGTGGAGAAGCAAACCAGATGTGTAGGTGGCGGTGTGGCACAGGCACTGGGCACTGAGGCAGGAGGGTGACACGGGCTGACTGTGGCAGCTCGTCCACCCTCTCTGTTAGAGCTTCTCCAACTCTGTCAGGCATGGGGGTCCCAGGAACCAGGATGAAGTACAGATGCATGAGCCCAGGGAAGGCCCAAGGCTTCCCTCTCTAACCAGAACCCAAAGGACACCCAAGGTGACCATCACCTGGCCACACCTGCAGGCAGCACAATCGTGAACAGCAGGTGCCAAAGACGCAGAGGGACACAATGAGCGCTGCATTTCCCAGGAACACCGTCAGGAGGGGAGGGTGGGGTGAGGTGGGGTGGGGGCACCCTGAAGCAAAAGCTGGGTGAGTGTCCTGAAATTATGAACAGCTCAGCTAAACCAGAGCAGAACAGTGCGTGTTCAATCAATAGACAGAAATAGGTTGGTATCTGTGAGCTTAGTGTGGAATGCTTTTCCCAGAGGAGAAGCTGGCTGTGGCTCACATGAAAAAATTGAAATAAAAGAGATAAACGAAAAGCTCCAGAGCCATCTGCAGTGCTGCTGAACAAGCCTTGACCCTCCTCTGGGTTCCAATTCACTCCTCATTTTGAATGAAATGGTGATCAACTACAGAGGTGGGACAAAACCACCCATCCCAGCTAGTGATTCCTACCACAGAGTGTAAGGAATCAGCCAGCTTGGCATCCTCAGGGTACACTGCTTTTATTGTCAGGAAAACTCGGGAAGTGCAACTGCTCCATAGAAAGTTCTGGAAAACAACATGGAATCCCTCAGGAACTCTGCACAAAGTGCTCATTCTCTTCTATTTATCACCCACAGGTACCCAACCTACGTTAGCAGTCTTTGCTGTCCTCAGCTTCAGCACACCTTTCACTAAGTCAGAAAAGCATAAAAAAGAATCATGATAGAGATCTACATTTTTGCAAAATAAAGGCATTTGGCAAGTTTACTTCCCCCACGAAGAAGCCAAAAGACACAACTTTCACAGAGGTTTCTCCTCCAAAGAAATCAAGACCCAGCTTCGTGTTCCACGCACTGTGCTTCTGGTCTCCTCCGTGCAAAGCTGTCCATTCACAAGACCCAATGTCATCCCCCTCTTGCTCTTTTTTCCTTGCAGTCTTACACATCTATGAATGTCCATGAGCTAAGAAGATGCCACCAAATGGAAGCTCAGTGTGGACCCATGTATGGCCGACAGAGCTGCTCTGTCCCCAGGCAGTGAGACAAAGCAAAGCCTACCTTGTTCTTCTGTGGCTTTCTAGCTCCAGGATTCAACCAGCCTCCTAGGTGAGGTGTGCTTAATCAGCTCTCATTCAGCTACACAGCCAGGAGGTGAGAAGGGCGGGCAGAGGGTGGGCCCTGCACCAGGCTCTGCAGCCCCAGAGCTGAGATGAGCTACCGCCTGCCTGGGCTGGTGCCTGCAGGAAGAAGCAGGAGGGCCATGTGGCTGCAGGAGGGGGTGGAGGCTGGGGCGGGAGCCACAGGGGACAGCAATAAATACAAGTTCCTCTCCTCGCCCCATGCCTCTCCCCAGCCTCCCTAGAGGAAATGAGAAATTTAGTCTTGTCCACCCGCCTCTGGGAAGCAGAGAACAAACATGCTGAGAACCACACAGCTGCAAATAAGCAGACAGCAGGCGGGAGCCGGCCTCTGGGAAGCAGAGAACAAACATGCTGAGAACCACACAGCTACAAATAAGCAGACAGCAGGCGGGAGCCGACAGCAGCCTCACCTTTCCCCCAAGTACCTTCTTCCTGAAGTCTCTGCAGAGTCAAGAACACCCTCATCCTGTTCCCCCCAGCTGAAGTGTGTCGGGGCCCTGGTTCAGATGTTCCACAGCAGAGCAGCTGGCAAGGGTGCTGAGGGATCTGCCCCTGGCTTCAGAGGGACCCTCTCCCTGCAGGGAGAGAGCTTCCTTTGCTAATCTTGGAAAAGCTCCTCAGGTTCTCAGGCTGATCGCCCTCAGGCCTCCAGAACTGTCTGAAGCCTCCACCCATATGCTGCTGGGTCTGGGCCCCTCACTTGTGGGGTGCGAGGAAACACGGTGGCGAAAAGCCACTCGTTCAAAACTCTATGATTTCAAGATGGCAGCAACAGAGCCTGAAATCCTGGGCAGGGCCCTACTGGTCTCAAATCTCTGTAGCGGAACAGGGTGCACCCTCAGGAGGCCAGCGTGGCTGTAGAGGGAAGGGAGATGGGAGGACTGAGTTGCCAGGCTGAGTGCTGAGAGGTGCAGACTCACCCTATTTCGCTCCCTGAGGTGGGGGGTCACATCCTGAACAGCGACACCCAAAGAGTCCATGCAAGGAGGGTACTGGGCTGTGGTGACATCACTGTGTGAAATCCCCACTGTGTTACCTCACCAGATTCTCAGCTCACCCCAGGGGAACCTCAGCCAGCATCCCGGAAGTCCCTCACCAGGGCAATTTTCTAGACCCGGTTCTCATGCCTATTATTTAGATAAGGACGGGCCAAATGCTCTGGCTCGGCACAGGCTGGCTTCTCCAACACTACCAGCAACCCAGCCCCTTCCTGAGCTCCCAGACCTGCTGCCTGCCTCCGTCCCTCCTTCCCCACCTCTGCTGTTCATGGTTTTGCTCTAGGAACCATGTCCTCCTGCCCCTGAGTCTCTTCCCAGGCCGAGCTCACCTCTCCTCTCCTCCACTAAAAGCAGGAAGCCTGCCTGTATGCCCCTCTGCCTCCTGCTGGGGCTTCACACTGTGACACCTTGCTGCTCCTGGGTCTCCTGCAGCTTTAAAGCCAAGGCCCCAGCCCTGAGCCCCAGCACTGTTCCATTCCTGTAAACTCAAGGTTATTGGAGGAGCATTATTAATTGTAGATACCTTAAGGGAAAAAAGGAAATGTATAGCTCAGAGGAAAATAAGATCTTCATCTGTCAGATGCAGAGCCACCATCTCACAGGGAACACCAGCATGGCTCACTATTAAAGTGCCACTGTTTCCATGTCTGCATCTCTCAGCCTTCACATGGACAGACACGTCAGGACTGGGGGACAAAGTCCTCCACACGGAAAATGAAGGCCTCGCCATGCCTAAGAAGAGATCTCAAGTTAGTAAGGCAGAAAGATAAAGCTGCTGGTGTGAGAGGGGAGAGGAAGAGAGGAATGAACATAAGAAAGACAGGGAAACAGGATAAAGACAGGAGATGGGGTGGGGATGGGAAGGAAGAGGAGCCCTCTCGCAGGTCAGCATTTCCTCTTCCAGGAGCTCCAGGCTGGCAGGTCTTTGGTCAGCCTGTCTTGCTTGGTCCTGCACCTCCCCAGCTCCCTGGTGACAGAGAGCGGATACCCAAGCTGCTGTCACAACAAGGGAAGTAGCTTCTGCCTTTGCTTGGACTGTGACACGTTGTCAAAGCTGCACACTCCCCTGCCCTGTCATGGCTCTGAACACTTCCAGAGCAGTGTCAGTGCTAGAATTTCTGACAGGTGTTCTCTTCCTTCTCAGGGGCTCCCTGAGTCCAGTGGTCACTGGGTAAGTTCCTAGAAGCTATGTGTGGCTCAGAGACCCCCTCTGCAGCCGACTGGCTAGGCACAAATGACTAAGCAGCAACTCATCAGTCCACGAAGACCAAGTATGTGTGAGTCTCAATATCTAGTGGTGTACAGCGAAACAAAATCTAATGTATTCATAGTCCACAGCGAAGCAGATATTTGTTAAGTAAATTGTTTAAGTTTCCTTCATGAAGTTTCAACTTGCCTCCAAATGAATAGCTATTGCTTATAGTGGAAATGGAGTGTCAGGGTGACACCAAAAGACTTCTAGATGGAAGCACATATCAGATTATTCTATCAAAGGAACATGGAGTGTGGTCTAGAAAAGGCTCTGAGAAAGGCTGGGTCCCTAGTAGTGGAGCTAATCTCCAGGAAGTCTCAGGGGACTCGCTTTGTCTATTCTATAATCCTGAAAGATGGAAGAGCTAGTCGTAACACAAATGACTCTGTCCCCAAGAATACAAATTAACTTTTCTTGGTAGAGATAGTATTGATTTCCCTCTTGCAGAAATTATTATTCCAAACATTACCCTTTAATGCATTGTACCTGGTTTTATTTCTCCAATCAAATTCAGATCAGTGTTCTTGTCTATGTATAAATATGCCTGCTCTTGAGATTTGCCTTGGAACTAGTATAATATTTCCCCTGCCCGCTCACTACTCATGACTTAAAATCCCTGCCATGTGTGTATTTTATACTTATACATGAGTTATGATTTCACCTTTCCAAAAACTAGCTTTTGACAGAAGGCAGGTGATAAACAGGCACTTGCCAAGGCAGAATTGTTTTTCTTAAATATTTTGACTACTTTTATATGTTCCCTGAGTATGTAAAATAAAAACAGGGAACAACCCGAGCATGTGGATGACAGGAGTCGAGGCTAGGAGGATGAAATAGCTGAACACAGGTGCTCAGCCTGGCCGTCCTACAGAGACACACAGGAACCATGTGGTGAGGAGACTGAAGGAAGGAACTCTGGGAATCTGCTGGAGGGAACTCTGGGAATCTGCCAGAGAGAGCCTAGAAGCTTGTGTGACAGAGAGAAAAATAGAATATCCAGTATCTGCCTCTACCCCGCCACCTGGAAAGTGAAGGTGAACAGAGTCCCAGACACTTGTTGTGTCACCGCTGGTGTCCTCCCTGTCGTGTGGGGTTCCACCCTCCTCACAGGCTTGCAGCCCACCCAGTTGAGTACCCAAAGTCTGTGCACGGGAACCTGTTTTGCAGAAGGAATTCCCATCCTCTGAGGGAACCTGCTTCTTGAGGAGACCAGGGGACTTCCCTTCTGAACTTCACTAAACTTTAAATAGCAAATGACAGTTCTTCACAAGCTATTTTATATGCCTGAAAGAGAGAGAACCTCCTAGATTCATTCGATGAGATCAGACCAGATGAGGACCAAGCAAAAAGGAAAATTCTACGATAAAATCCTTGATGACCACAGATACAAAAATTCTTAACAAAACACTATCAAGTTGAATTCAACTACGCAACAGTAAGACTTATACAAAAATCAAGTTGGATTTTTTTCTTTTTTAATTTATTTAGCACAGGGTGTATAGGGTCTCACTAGATAGATCGGACTTGTAGTGATTCTCCTGTTTTCAGCCTCCCCAAACAGGGGAGGGATTATAGGCACAGGCCACCATGCCCAGTCTCAATTGCCATCTCAGAGAGCCCAGGAGGTGGAGCCAGCAAGGCACATGGGGGATGGAGCCAGGGGACACTGCACTCTGCCTAAGAAGGAGCTTTAGTCCGCTGAGCTATCTTTTTTTTTTTTTTTTTTTTTTTTTTTTTTTTTGGTACCAGGGATCAAACTCATGACCTTGCACTTGGCAGGCAGGAGCTTATGACACTGAGCCATCTCTCCAGGCCCCGCTGAGCTATCTGGCCAGCCCTTCAAGTTAGTTTTGTGATGGGGTTGGTTCAACACATGCAACTCCATAAATATTATGCATCATACTCACAGATGATGAGTCATACAATCATCTCAGTAGATGCAGAAAAGCACTTCATGAAATTTGCAGTTGTTTTGTGAGAAGAGCCATGAACAAATTATACAGAATGGGGCAATATCTCAAAATAATGAAGGCTGTATAGGACAGACCCAGGGTCAACATCAAGCTAACTGGGAAAATACTGAAGGAATTTCTTCTATAAAAAGGATGAGCCTGAGTCATTTGTAGAAAAATGAATGGCCTCGGAGACCATAATGTTAATTGAAATAAATCAGACACAGTGTCTCAATGCTTCTTTCCTATGGGAAATCAACAGTATAAATAATTGAGAGAGAAAAATAAGCGATAGGTAATAAAAAACAGAGAGAGGAGAAAGAGAGAGGAAACAGAAAGAGGAGAGAGAGAGAGGAGGGAAAGGAGAGAGCAGAGAGGAGAGGAGAGAGGAGAGAGATAAGAGAAAATGGGGAAATGGGGGGAGAAAGAAAGACAGAGAACTTTTGCAGATAAAGAAGTACAGGTCAAGCCGGGCGTGGTGGCGCAGGCCTGTAATCCCAGCACTCGGGAGGCTGAGGCAGGAGGATTGTTGTGAGTTCGAGACCAGCCTGAGCTACAAAGTGAGCTTAAGGCCAGCCTGAGCTGCATAGTGAGACCCTGCCTCAAAAAAGACAAAAAAAAAAAAAAAAAAAAAAGAAGAAGTACAGGTCATGGGGAGATAAAGGAAAAGTAAAAAAAAAAAATTTTTTTAATATGTAGCATCCCACAATGAATGAAACCATTACATCCTGAAAATTTATACTAATAAAATATCTTTTACAAAACAATGAGAAAATGATGTCCATTCGTACTTAATTTAGTACTGGGAGCTTTAGCCAGAGCAATTAGATGAGAGAAAGAAACAAAAGGCATAGAAACAGGAAGGAAGAAAATCATGTTTCTGCTGTTTACAAATGATAAGATTCTGCACACAGAAAAACCTAAAGGCTTCATAAAATTATTTAAAATAGTAAAGTTGGTAGAATAAGAGCATGCAATTTTTTTTTCATTTAGTATTGGTCATTTTATTACATAATTTAACACATTGAAATAAAGAAAATTACTAAAAAGACATAGATATAAAATATGTGTAACTTTCCTTCCTTGGTAAGAAAGAAGTGGGTGAAAGCAAAGAAGCCCTTTATTGCCGGACACAGAAGGGTGACCAAAAGAGAAGCCAGAGACCCTTGGCACAAAAATCAACACAAAAATTACTCCTGTTTCTGTGTACCAATAATGAATTTGCTGAGACCGTGAGAGCAGTTTGATTCACAGACACAAAAGCAAAAACTTAGAAATAAGCTTAACTGGAGAAGTAGAAAAGACCTACAATCAAAATTACTCTATTAATCCCAGCATGCAAGCTGAGTAGATGAAGAATGACCTCAACAGATCAGTAGAACTTGCTCCTGGGCAAGTCTGGGTGTGCCACGAGGAGGGACCTTGGGTCCGCAGCGCTATTAGCTGAGCCCTCCCCCCTCTGCAGCAACTGTTCCCATTCTGCTTCCTTCCCTGTTACCCACGTACCTTCTCTCCACCACTCTTCTCCCATCATCGCTCTTCCTTAGAACCAGCTGTCCACAGACTGAATTTCCCAAAGTTGCGAACCAGGTTAAATCTTTCCTCTTCGAAACCATGGGTATTGGCTATTGGGCCCAGCGATGGGGACACTGACCAGCACAGGAAATTGACACCAGAAAAGTAGGATTTTTGCTATGACTGTGACTACCCATGTTACTTAAAAACCTTGGCAACTGGTTTATAGGAAGAGTTGGGAAAGATTTGGAGAAGCTGGTAAGAGAAGCCCTAGAAGGCTATAAACAGAGATTTGTAGGCAATTATGGTTGAGCTCAAAAGATCAGAATGCTGGTAAGAGTGTGAACAGGACAAGTCAGAAGCTTTCAGTTGGGAACAACTGTACAATTAATTGACAAGACGCCACAGGGCATTACACTTGAGCAGAAAATTTGTCCACATTTGTACATGTCTGAGAAGTTTCAGGAGACTGAGACTAGGGACAGTAGATTAACTAATTGACTTGGTCGAGGAAATTTTAAGACAGCCCAACATTCTGGCTGTGGCAGGAGTACAGCTGTTTTTTAGCCTGACTTATAGTGATCATCAAGAGAATTGGCAGTGCTGAAATATTTGAAAAGCTTTCATTTTAGCCTGGAGGAAACCACATGTGAGGTTGGGAGCAGAAGAAGTATAGCTGCTGAAGAGAGTAGTGCCATTGAAAAGAAACCAAACATTTTGCACAGTGACAAGAAGAAAAGTGTATTGAGTGCCTCTCAGAAATCAGAAAGATTTCCCAGCACTCAGGAGGCTGAAGCAGGAGGATTAGCTTGTGTCAAGGCCAGCCTGGGCCACATAATAAGTTCAAGGACAGCCTGCACTACATAGTGAAACCCTGTCTAAAAAAAAAAAAAGAAAAATTTTGAAATAAAGCAGCAAGATGCCACTACTCACAGGCCCAGGGCCATAAACCTGTAAATCTTTCACTTGAGAAAGAGTTTCTGGACCTCTTGCTCAAGCAGTACCTTCTGGGGAATTGTTTCACTGGATTCTTTTCACCAGTCATCCAGTCGTTCAGAGGCTGCTGCAGCCATAATCCAAGGGAGTGTGGCCATGGTTCCTACTGGCAACAGACTCTGGCATCATCCAAATGATGCTGGCTATACAAGAGTGTAGAATTTAAGAACTGTGGAGTCAGAGAAGCTTCCACGCAGATTTCCGAGGGAGGTCTGAGAGGCCTGGTGGTGTATCCTGAGAGAGAAGTACACGAAGTTGTGGGAATAAAGCCAAAGCTGCAGTAGGGATCACAAGAATTTGGATACGCCAGGAATGTGGACTATCAGCCAAGAAAAACTGCAGGCCATGAGAGAGTCCATGCGGGTTACAGCCGGCAGGGCGAGAGGGATGGCCTATTGGAATTCATATCTTACCACTGTGTACCCTCAAGTACGAGACATGGAGCTATAGAATTTGATGTTTGATTTTGGTCTTGCTTTGCCCCTATGCTTTTCTGATCCCCTACTTTCTACTTTCAAAATAGAAGTATTCACCCTGTGCCTTTGTACCTTAGGGTAATATAGTTTGTGTCTTTTGTTTTTCTTTTCAAAAAATTTTAGGAGGTTCACAGCTAAGAGTTTACCTTGAGTCTCAGAAGAGACTTGGATTTTTAAGAAATGCTGAAACTGTTGAGCCTTTGGGGAAGGGATTAGTGTACTTTCCGATGAACCCAGGATAGTTGTATTATGTTAGAGATGGCTGCTGTCTTCATTTGGAGATTAAGTGTGATTATAGATATGTTTTGGTTGCAAGTCATGACCACTAATCTTGGCTTATCTGGTTCACTAGAATAAGAAGTGTCTCGCAGCCCTGTAAAGCATGCTAGTTGGTATTTCTGGATGGAAATTTCACATGTAAATGTGGCCTCAGGTACTACTGTCGAAGAAAGCCAATATCAAACCAAATGGAAGACCCTTTGCACCCAGGAGTTGGAAAACCTTCATTACACTAGTGGCTGGGGAACCCAGAGGTTCAAATCACCAGCCCAGAGTCAAGTTCGAGTTCAGTTTAAATATGACTTGCAAGTAAAAGTACAAAGCTTATAGAGGATTATTAAACTCTTGGTTACATGGAATACAAGAATTACGTTATATATCATTAGTTACAATTGCACAGGAACATTATGGAATGGATAGGGTCTGAGAAGAGTAGGTAGAGTTCAAAGTCTCCTTGACTGGGCCAGACTGCCCCCAGACATGATGGCCTTGAAACCCTGGAAGCCAGTTGGAATCCCTACATACTTTTAACTACATGCTGGACATAGTTTGCCCCTACCCATTGTTAAGGGGGAACATCTGGGCCTAGACGGTCAAGGCTAAATGAATGCGGTAAGATAGCTATATGACAAGCAGCAAGAGCCTGTGGCAACAGGCCTGCAACTGATTTCTAACTTCTGCTATGTACTATGTGTATAAGACTGCTATGCTATGAATGTGCCCTTATGCCACAGTGATCCCTCGGCTCACAAACTTAATTCTTTCCATATTCTGGTCGTGAATTGAATTCTTCATAAGGTCTGTATTGAACCTAATCATTGAATTTGATTTGGTTCTCATCTAATTCGGTTTGCAAACAAAATGGTAGAAAGAATTAAGTTTAGAAACTGAGTTACTGCTGTATACAGGAGGTTTAGCACACTCCTCTGTGGAATGCTTCCCTTGCTTTCTCTCATTCCTAGCTGTAACAAACTCATCATCTTTTTCCACCATAGTCAGTGTCTCAGTTACTCTTCTCGCATTGCTGGGACAAACACCCAACACCCAAAATGAAGGGAGGAAAAGTTTATGTAGCTCCCTGGAGGTTTTGGCTCATACTCGGCTGGCTCCAAGGCAAAGCGGCACAGGGCAGAGAGCAAATGAAGCAGCAGCAAGTCTGCCTCACTTAAATTGCGTTCAGGCCATCCACTCCAGGCTGGGTGTGAATGCTGCTGGGATTACTTACACCCATAATCCCAGCAGCATTCGCACCCATAATCCCAGTGCATCATGAGTTAATCACCGACTCTAGGAGTCTTCCCTATGACTGTATGAGGCTTTGGGGGAACACCTAGACACAGATCATTATGGTCAGTTAGCCCCAGCTTCGATCCTAACTGTGAGCCAAATTAAACCTTTTCCCCTTTATGTTGTGGGTGTCTAGTGACAGGAAAGCTGAGGAATACAGCTACAAAATACCAATAAAAGAAGTTGAAGATGAAAAATGACAACAAAACACCCCATATTCATGGACTTTCAGAATTAATATGGTAAAAATTTCCATGGTATCTGAAGAGGTTTTCAGCTTTAGGTCAAAATTGCTATCAAAGTACCAATGGTATTTTTCACAGATCCAGCAATAAGATATATGCAGAAACACAAAAGATACCAGCAGCCGAAACAGTCTTGAGCAAAAGGAACAAAGCTGGAGGCATCGTAAGTTGGTTTCAAAGTACATTATAGAGCCATACTCACCAAGACAGCATGTTTTCATTAAAACAGACACAAATAAATAAAACAGAATTCCCAGAAACATGCCCCTGCACAGCCGACTAATTCTCAACAAAGGCATCAAAAGAAAAAAATAGAGAAATAACAGCTACTTCAAACTTTAGTCTGCATTGCTAAATGTTCTCTGTAAATACTGAACATCTCAGGAACCACGGATCTTTTCCTCCAACCCGTTTTTATCTAGAATGCATAGCATAGGCCAAGTGAGTGGCCTGGTGGCCTCTGGGGCTGAGCCTCATGCCAGGCCGCAGGCTGCCCTTTTCTGAAACCACCTCCTCTGGACTGCCCTTGTTGACATGGTCCCAGAGCTGATGTTTTGGTCCATTCTCTCCACGCCCCAGTGAATGGCCAGGCCAGTTCTTCTCATAGAAACAGTGATTTTTTCCATCCATTCATTCTTCAGAGCAATAGAAATGTATAAAATGTGTTCTTTAGTTCTTGAGGATCACAGATTATCTCCTTCCTTTATAATGATTTATTCCAAATCATCCCCAACTTCCTTGGGTAGAAATCTGCCAACACCAAAGCACATTCAGTAACCCTACCCCTCACTCTATGCCTAGGTTTGTGCTAGTATTAGAAACAAATAGGACACATGCTGGTCCTGGGTGGCTTACAGCCTAAGCAATTTAATAGTAAATTTAGAAACACCGTGACCCCAGGGTGTTGACTCCATAGAGATTTTGCATATAATCTTAATGTCATTTGGATGTTAATAGTTATCTACTTTTAATAGTTCCATGGTTCTCCTAACATTTCCATATTTGATAAAAGCTGGATTTAGGCAGTTTAGAGTTCACAAAAAAATTCTAGTCCAAAGCACAGTCATTTAAGAACACATTTTTAACACAATCAAAAGGTTCAAATTAATAACAACATCAATGATGACCACATCATTTCTGAGTATAAGCCATGTACCCTACACTATGCTATGTCTAATGATGATGTCACTCAATTTTGGTGACAACCCTGAAAAATGGGTGTGATAATTTGTACTTTTGAAGGAAACTAAAGTCAGTTGCTTGTGGTCACATTGCTGTGTTTTTTGTTTATTTGTTTATGTATTTGGTACAGGGTCTCACTGCGCAGCTTGGACTCATAGGATTCTCCTATTTTAGTCTTCACAGCGCTGGGATTACAGGTATGGACCACCACGCCTGGTCTCAGTGGCCAGCTCAGCTTGTCCGGGGGGTGGGGCTTGTGCAGCATGTGGGGCTGGGAATGCACCAGGTCCCTGAGCTATCTCACCAGTCCACATAGTTATGTTTTAAGGCTATGTAGACTGTTTCTCTGGCTCTCTTGTGGCTTAGAGATAAAGTGCTCTCCCAGAGGCACATGTTTGGAAGTAGGGCCTGATCAGAAATGGCTGATCAAAAGGGCTAGGACTTAGGTAAGTTTTCATGTCTTGTTTCCCCTTCTCACCCTGTTTCCTGACCACTGTGGTATGTGAAGTTTCCTCTGTCCTGCTGCTCTACCTTGGAGCCAGATGACCTGGACTGAATCCACTGGAAACAGGAGCCTCCATAAATCTCGCTTTTGAGTCACAAGGGCTGGGTATTTTGTCCCTGTAAGAAGAAATAACTAAATATATGACTCAGTGAGTTCCTGGAATAATCCATGTTGCCTAGTTAATGAAGAAGAAGAAGGAGGAGGAGGAGGAAGAGGAAGATGAAGAAGAAGAGGAAGAGGAAGAAGAGGAGGAGGAGGACGAAGAAGAAGAGGAAGAAGAACAAGAACAAGAAGAGGGGGAGGAGGAAGAACAGAAAAATAATTATGCTATTAATTACAAAACTATCCAAAAGTCAATAATTTGGCTAAGTAGACATTTAGATCTAAATTCTGAGAAGCCCCACAGTGTGTGGAGGACGCAGATCTACTGAGGGAGATTGTTTTAGTCACTTTGAATTTTGCCCCAATTTCACTTAAATTGTTTTAGCTTTACTTTTCCTTGAAATGTGGTGTCTCCTTACTACTTTTTTTTTAAATCTTTACCCCCAAGGTAAGGTTCCTTTCTGTTCTCTAATTACAGGTGGCAAATTTAAAACAAGGATTCTCTAAATTTTCTTTTAATCCTGTGGATTTGAGACTGTGGATCAAACACTGATAGAACCAAAAGCCCAACCCCTCCCCACTCCAACCCACTATGTCCGTTAAGACTACTGGTGTGTGTGTTCATAGATACTTTGCAATATTGATCTTTATTGATCTTATAGTTTAAATATATTAAAAAGTTAGAATTATCAATTGCTAAAACCTATTGGCATGGCTAAAAACAAACTCAGAAAGATAAATCCCTTAGGAGTTGAAATAGTAATTATAGTATTTTTAAAAAGTCTAATATGCTATTTGTGAAGAAGTGCGTTGCTTCAAGCTAGGTCGTTTGCCCTGGGGTCCCCACCCACCCACCACATCCAGGCACTGCATCCAGGAGGACGCCATCTTGGAAGCAGAGACACCAGACACCCAGACTGCCAGCGCCTTGGACTGGGACTTATCAGCCTCCAGAACTAAAGAAATACATTTCTATTACAGTCACATGAGTCAGTCTCAGGCATTCTGTTATAGCAGTGGGAATGGACTTGAAAGAGTGGACAAGTCCAGAGTGCCCGGAGCAAGCCATCAGGGAGGGCTGAGAGTTCAGCACTGCTCAGCTCGGCTTGAGGGATCTGGCCACCGGAGCAGAGGCAGCCTCTCAGGTTCTCTAGGATAATCTCTTTCACTCACAGTCACCTGGCTATAGAGGGATATCACCTCCACCGGACACCTTCAGGACATTTAAGTCTATATTTGATTGAATAACTGCAGACTATGGAGCAGTCAGCTCAGCTTTACATAGAAAGCCAATCACTGCACTAACAAGCTGTTAACAAAACAAGCTGCAGTTACAAAGCTTTATAAACGCACTCTCCTGAGGACAAGATCCAAGAACGCTAATGTCCAGCATATGTTGGGTAGTGGCTAATGAAACAACTAAATCAGAAAATAACAAAGATGTCTTATGGTGATCATTTGTCACTTCTGGAGAATTCCGTTGATGGGACAGTTAAGTTTGGGTGATTTGGACACTAAAGATACAAATAATATATAAAGTATGTATTTAATTCATGTAATGCTTTTCTTACCTGAGTGTAACAAAATTATTAATAATGTTGTTATAATTAAGATTTTGTCTTCTTAACAGAATGCCAATGTAGGAAACTTTCCTTGTGAGAAAACAGTTTTTAGATCATTCTACAAAGTTAACTTAAGATACTTTTTCTTTTTTTCTTCTTCTTCTTTTTTTTTTGAGTGCCAAGGACTGAACTCAAGACCTTGTGCTTGCCAGGCAGGCACTTATGCCACAGAGCTATCTCCCCAACCCTCAAAATTGACTTAAATTGGAGAACTTGCTCTATGGAATACTGGAACTATTATTATAATTGTTTCAAAACAATATTTAAACTCAGATACAACCACGCATTTCATCTATCTTATCTGAATATTCTAATAGATCCATAAGGACTACACGAGCCCTGGGTTAGAAAAAAAACTGTAAGACACTTTAATACTCCAAGAACAATCGGTACATTGTGATTTTAAGCAGAGCGCAACACAAGATTTAGTTTCGTACAAAATTTCAAAAATCACCTCCACATTCTTCAAAGCTGAGATTCAAGGCGCCTGTCAACAGCACTGTGTTGTTGCAGCCGCTGGCGTCTGTCATCGACTGGCAGCATGCTTTGATCTATGGCGGCCTGAACATAATCCCGAAAGACACTTCTGCCCCGAGCATGTGTACATACATCTTTATGTTCATGCATACACTTTTGTTTCTTTGTTCTCATTAATTATATTGCATTGGGATGTCACCGCCTGCCCTGTGCCAAACACAGGTTCTTTAAGACTTAGGAAACCATTTCTTTTAAAAATAAAAAGAACATCACCCATTTATATAGATAAAATGGTAAAAGTGTAGGTGTTGCTTTTTATAAGCTTTTGTCTAAGAGTTTCTACCATATAAACAATGATGATCCATTTCAAAGAAAATAATGTGGGCTCCTCATAGTCAAGATTAAGTTCACTTTCTGCTGAAGACCACAGTTTCTAAACAATTTGTTTTTTTTTTTTTTTTTTACTGGAAGCTGCCTTGTTCCCTTGTTATTTCAGGGAACTTCCCTGCACATTGCACCTGATATCTCTGTCTGCCCTGGACCGAAGTGTTTAAGAACAGGCATACGGCCCAAGCTTGATCTCAGGTTCTCCAGCTTTCCACCTTGGCAGACCCCGAAATTGAACACAGACTTTGAACCATCCCATAGTCTCCAGGGATTGAATTCAGGGCCTGACACTTGTCAGGGAAGCACTTATTCTGCTGAACCATCTCCCTGGCCCCCTTAACACACTTTTAAATCAGTGCCTAAAATGGAGACTTACATTTTGAAATTTTCATAACTCAAAACTGCTTGTTATAGCAGATATAAAACTCAGGAAACATATAATTTTTTTGCTTCCTTATTATTCATCTAACAGTTTTTAAAACATCTTGTAAGTGTACAATATGACTTTTATGGCTAAAATAATTTAGTTGACCTTTAGAACTTTTAAGTATTAAATATTCTTATTTTATTGTCCATCATGGTTAACAAGTTAACAAGATTTTTAAAAAATCTTCTATTCAAGGCTGGGTGTGGTAATGCATGCCTGTAATCCCACCACTTGGGAGGCTGAGGCAGAAGGGTCTCCACAAATTGGAGGCCACTTTGGAGTAGACAAAAAGACCCTGTCTCAAAAAAGAAAAAAATAATCCTCTATTCTAGGTAGTGATCATTTGTTTTTGTGGGTTTTAAAAATCTATCTTGTGTGTTTGAACATTGTAACATTAAATTTCAACAACTTTCAACTCAACCTACAAATTTTCCATTATTTCCTGTAAATATTCTTCCATTATTGCCACAAAAACACTGTTATGTGTGGGTAAATATTTGACACAATATTATTATTTTATAAATATCTTAACCGAATGCCCAGTGGTCTATTTCAGGATCTAACTACTAATGATTATTTCCCATCTATTCAGCTTGCTTTTCAGTGCTCATAGTCACCATTTGCTGTAAACAGTTGACCTTTCACTCTTTTCTTTATTCCTTTTTTTTTTTTTTGAGACTCTAAGAAATTCCATTTGCAGAAATCTTCACTGGCCAAGCTCCCCCTGAAAGCCTGGGCCAGCAGTGATACAACTCGGTCTTTGAACTAGAACATAAAAGTCACAGAGTGGGGCAACCTACTTGGGTCCCTCTTCTGTCCATCTCTGACAGAAGCTTTTCTTTTCTGATAAAGTTTTACCCTCAAAGAAAAGTCACAGAGCAAGGATTTTATTCATTTTGCTAAATCACCCAGAATCTTTCCAGTAGAAATGGCTACAAGTTAAAATTTCTAATGGATATCTTTAGTTGAGCACTACAAGATGCAGTCCAATATTTATATTTGTTTAAAAAATTATATGTATATATATATATATATATATATATATATATATATATGGATATAGATATAGATATATACAATATATCTGGAGGAAAAAAGCCATTTCACCAAAACATTCACATTCAAATTACCAACAGGAATTAAGGAAAAGCTCTACAACTTTTCTGGTGGAGGGTCTATCTGCGCACACAACCCTAAAGCTCACTCTGTGGAATACTTTCCCAGAGTTGCCAACTCAGATATGTGAAGGAATCCACTGTCTCTGGCTTGGCACTCTGACAGTAGCACAGCTGTTCTTTCCCACAGTGCCCTGGGTAGGCAGCTTGCGCGGCTTGGCCCCCTCCCTTCCATCCTCGTGGTGGACAATGGTCCTGATGTCTTACCTTGGTGTTATCTTTCTGGCCCCCAGCCTGCTTTTCAGTTTCCATGAACACCTTCATGGCTTGGACCAGCCCATTTAAACTCTTGAATGCCCTTCCCAACTGGGCTCCACCACCTCCTCTTTCAAGTCCAAGCAATCTCCGGGGCCATGATCCTTCCTCAAGCTCTAGGCCTCATTTGCCTCCCTGGAGGGCACATACATTTTTCAAGGCCAAGCTCAGTTCCTTCTCTCTCACTAAAGCTAGAATACAGGGTTCTCGAGTCCTCCAGATCTGCGGGCACTGGCAATAAAACAGCGATACCCTGCAGTTACATTTCATTTAAGAATGCTCACAGAATTTCTACAGAGGATGCTGAGAATATCTGTGAGTTACCAGAATTAGGTTTTTTTTAAGCTAACTTTCAGAGGGTAAACCAGATTTGCAAATGAGAAAGGGAGTTTGACCCATTCATTTGTGCAAATAGAGTTTTTAGATATCTGTTCTTTGGCACTGCTCTTTGAATTGACCCATAGAATACACCCACAACTTCCGAGATTTGAAAGATTTATTCTATCAGCGAGTGCATGCATGCACACACAGACACACGCATGCAAACACACTCAAGGGGGTGGTGTACTGAAAAGCTCTTTAATAACATTCAGCCTTGGAATAATAAATGGATTACACTTATGCAAACTGGATCTACCCAGCTGCTAAAGTGTCTGGTTGAGGAAGTTCACAAGTCCAAGTCCAGGCCAAGTGGCCGTCAGCCACATCTGGCATGTGTGGGGGTCCAGAGGGACAGCACATGTCCTGGTACACTTGACGAACCAGGCTCGCTCACTCCTTTGCTTTACAGGTAGGAAGTGGACCTCAGAAAGTTGCAACAACTGCTTTTCAGAAAATAAGATCTGAAAAGGACAACTGAGACTCTGAAAGGATTGTTCAAAGGGAAGGAACCACTGCACTGGGATGAGGGAACAGAAAAAGAAAGAAGAAAGGGGAAAAACACATATGCACGCATGCAGGATCGCTTGCATAACTGTGCTGCCGATGTCTATTGGTCTGTTGAAGGGAACAGTTCATGCTTAATTTTTTTTTAACTTTTTTGACCAATTTTGCATTTTTCTGGTACTTGAACAACTAATGTGACAATGACAATATGTGATATAACAACCATTGTTGAATTCCTACCATTTTGTTTCCTAAAATTCTTTAGTATATATATATATATATATATATATATATATATAACTTTTTTTTTCTGTTTAAAACACTAAAAGAAAGATGAAAACATTGCTCCCTGAGCCCTGAGCCTGGCCTGGAATCCACAACTCTGGATCCACTTAAGCCCCACTTCCACTGTGTGGCACCCTTATTCTCTGCACAATCATGCCTGAGGCCACATAAGGTTCCAATCATGAAGATCGGGAAAAATCACACACACACACACACACACTCACAGAAGCAATTTAATTGCCCAATGAGGAGAAACCATTGTCCATTTTTATGGATAAGACCGTGGCACTTGCTTGTTTTCAAAACTTCAGTTTGAAGACTCTCAACCGGAAGCACGGCACAAACAAGAGAAATTCTCTCTGAGTATGTTTATTCCTGTTTGGCTGAACAAAGCCTTCTGAGACTGTGTGGTACCCAATTTGCATTTCATTTTGCTGAGAGACATTTTGCCTTCCAGACAGAGAGAAAAAAGAGCAAAGCTTGAGCCTGGGAAAAGTGGAAGCAACCTCATTCCCGAAAGCTAATCTCCTAGCAAAGCTATAAATGTGACATATCATTAATAGAGGATAATTAATTCTCTCCTCATAAACCTTCTGCTTGTTCACCATGAGGGAGACCATGCTTCTGTTCTTGTTTTCTCCTCAATTGATTCAAAAACCTTCAGACCCGCTGGAGCTCTAGGAAACTATTGGCAACTTTGCTGCCTCAAGAAAACACATTTTGAAACTTAGTTGAAAAATTCCTATTGAAAGCAAAGGCTACATTTAGGTTAACACTTGTTCCTAACCCTCTGAAGCAGTAAGCAAATATTTACCCAGCTCATCAAGAAATATGACTGCCACCAGCACAAAATTCATTTCTGGCCTCCCTGTCAGAGAGGTAAATTATAGAACAGTACATTAATTAACAGGTACTTAGGGAACTTTCTGTTTGGAACAGATAGCTTTTTTTTTTTTTTTTTTTTTTTTTTTTTTTTTTTTTTTTTTTTTTTTTTTTTTTTTTTTGTACAACATTCTCAGCTGGAGGACAAGGAGATTTCAAGCAGCAAGGCATGTAATTTTAAACATCCACAGGAAAAAAATGGAAATGTCTACCGTAAATTATTATCTTGTGTGATTTATGCATGACTCCACCATACACAGGACTGGCCTAATACAAAATATTTGCAACAGCAACAGTGTGACACACCTGCAAAGGGCAGACAAGAGAAGGACATTGTGCCTTTGAGCTGTTCTTCATCCTTGGCCAGCTCCGTGACATCCAGGAGCTGCCAGAGCTTGTTTGGAGAACATATAGTCTGAACACATTCATCTCCAGAGCCCATCTCAGAACTGGGAGTTCAGAGGGAACAGAGTGAGGGTCCCATGTGGGTCGCTGTCGGGAAGTAAATGGGTTCCGCCGGAAGACTGTCTGGGAGAAAGTGTGGGAAGAAGAACAAGGCGTTGAAGTGAATCTCCAGGAAGATGAGGAGGGCCAAGGGGCCAGAGGGAAGAAAGGCCCCCTCTGAGAAGGCAGAGTAAGTGGAGGTCCTGCCTGGTGTTCAACACTGAGAAAGACTCCTGGGAAAGGCCAGCAGCCTGCCCTAAGGTGACTCCGCAGTGCGTGCAGTGACGGATATGAGCACTGCATCTGCACTTGCAAGATTCTCCCTCCTTCTGTTGCCAATGGAAGGGTCCCTGCTGCTGGAGTCTTCATCACTTTCTATGTTCCTGGGACAAAATACCCAACTCCTGCAACTAAAAGGAGGAGAGCTTGACTTGGGCTCACATCTTCAGGTCATAGTTGGCTGGGTCCAAGGCAGGAAAGCCCAGGGGAAGGGCCAGGGTGGCATGAAGTGGCTCTTTCCATGACAGCCAGGAATCAGAGAGAGAAGGGAGACACTTTCTGATCATACCCTAGTGACACCTCTTCTGGCCAGACCCTTCCTCCTAACAGCAAGCCAGCTATGGCCCCCTATTCCATTCACCTTCCCAACACAGGAGTCGTTAGGAACACTTTTAATCTAAACTATAATTCTCAGTACCACTCCTGTGTCCATAGACCAGCCAAATGGGCGTCCACAGACACTTAACTGTGGAAATCACACGGGTGCCACTCTACCAGTAACTGAGGAATATAGAGAGGGTGGATTCCACCCACCAGGTGCTTAACCAACTTAGACTTTTTAGCAAAAAAAAAAGATGGCAGAACACTTCTGGGGACCAATGAATGAGCATCCAGGTCACTAGGACATTGTTTGGGGGTTACTCCAAACACTGCCTCCCAGGGACAAGCTTGAGGGGAGGAAGACTGCATTCCCAGATCTTCAGAGGCTGGTTCTTAAGGATGGGAAAAACAAAAGTGCTTCAAGAAGCACACTGCCAAAAATTGAGTTCTTCCAGAGAGGTTTGAAAAAGTAGTGGTATTCATTCAAAGAGAGCTGAGTCTTCATTTTCAGACTGGTCACCGGAAGCTGAAAACACCAAGTTGGTCTTCCTGCCTGAAGGATGGGTGGAGACGCCATTATCTCAGAAGAAATGCTCACTATTGTCTAGGGGTTGTCAATGATATATTCCAACAGATATAGAAAACCCAAGGCTAACAGAAAAGGAAGCCCTGGAGGATCATGGGAATGGAGAGGTGAGTAGATCAACATGAAGAGCAAGTGTCAGGGGGACCTAAATCGAAATCTCAACTGCATCAGCTTCTGCTGGTGTGAGGAAATTAACTTAAAGAAGGAAGGATTCCTGCTCTCTCTTGGCTTCAGAGGCTTCAGTCTGGTTACAGGTGGCTTTGCTGCCTTGAAGCTACGTGAGCAGAACAGCATGGCACAGACAAGCTCCTCCTCTCATGGTGACTGGGGAGCAGAGTACAGCAAGGGGCAGAGTCCCTGACCTCACTAAGCTACACCCCCAATGACCTCACTTCCGGTTCTAGGCCTGCCTAAGTTTTCCGCCATCTCCCATACGCTATAGGCTGGCCACCAAGCCTTTAGTGTACAAGTCTTGGGTTATGGAGAAAAAAATGGACAAAACAGCCAGCCTGATAGCTCAGCGGGCTAAAGCACCTGCTTAGGCAGAGTGCAGTGGCTGGGGCTTGATCCCCAGCCTGCTGTGCCAGCCCTGCCCCCTAGGTGCACTGAGATTGTGATTGAGACTGGGCATGGTGGCGCACACCTGTAACCCCAGCACTTGGGAAGCTGAAAACAGGAGAATCACTACAAGTCCAGTCTATGTAATGAGACCCTGTAAACCTTGCTTAAATACAGGGGAAAAAATGGACAAAAAATGGAAGAAAAGTATGAACAACTTTCAATAGGTCTGAGAGTCATTGATTGGGTCAATCACATATATTTCTTTAAAAGTCTGCTTTTTCTCCTGTACTGAAACCTGAACATAAATGAAGATACAGCCAACTATGCAAAAGCAAATATTCTCTGAGATGGCGCTTTGAGTTTTGTACGGGGTAAGAGACATGGAAAGCCCATGTGCTTACGTCAGAAAGTCTTTGCTACCTGGGAAAAACACAAAATGAAATCAGGCCTGAGTGATGTGGACAGAAAAGGAGAGGACAGTCCATCGTGGGAACACTGACCCCATTGCTGTCTGCGCAGTCAACCAACACAGAAAGTTTCTGTTGCTCCCTGCCTTATCCAGGTGCATAATTTCAGGAACACGTGCTGCTTACCTCTCTCATGAAGCTGTGGGGATCACATGAGTGAATACATGTGATGTGCTTACACCAGTGTCAGGCACATAGCAGGTTTACATCAATGTCAGGCACATAGTAGGAACACAGTAATTTTCAATATTATCCCATGAGTATCACGCAGTGGAGACTTAGAGACTTCTTTGGACATACTAAGAATAGATTTCTGTGCTCTAGGATAGCATCTTTTGGGACATAAAGAGGCCAACTGTATCTTTTTCATTATAATAACAGTAATAGCATCAATATTGTACATCAGGCACTCTAATGAGAACTGTACCTACAGTGTCTTATTTTATTGAACTCTTATAACCACTTTCCAATGAGCGCAGGTGTTTTCCTGGAGGCTCGGGCAGGTTAAACCTTTGCTGAGGGCCACAGAACGAGCGAGTGGAGACACTGGCGTTTGAGCCGTGTTGTGGCCTCGTGCAGGCCTACAGCAGTGGGCTTTCTGAGGCCAGGCAGCACTCCCACACCCATCACTTCTCAGATTTTTAAAATTATAATCCCAAAAAAAATTTTTTTAAGTGTGAAGGCCAGACCAGGACCACATAATCTACTGAAGAGCCTGAGGCTCGGGTAAGGGTGTCTTGTGCTTGAGAAAGGAATGTTCTTTGCTGGTTCGCGCATTTGCAGCTCGACCAGGCCCGAGCTCAGGCCCAGCTGTCTCTTGGGGATCCGGGCTGGAGTTTCCAGGAAGAGCGACGCCTACTCTTGACATTTTACTTCTTGCCCCTTCATGCCAGGAAGTCTTTACTAAGTTGCTCATCTGGAAAAGTTAGTCAATAAGCTTTTTTTCCCCCTATATTATCAACTGTGAAAAAAAAAAGCCTAGCTATTCAAATTAAACAGCACAATTAAAATACATTTTTCTCCTAGTAGGTTTTGTTCAAAAGATTGCTTTTGCTTGCAATTAGAAGTGCTGGGCTGAGTGTGATGGTGCACACCTGTAATCCCAGAACTCAGCAGGCTGAGGATTGCTAATTGAAGTGCAGCCTGGGCTACAAAGTGAGCTGAAGGCTGCCCTGAACTGTGTCGAGGGGAGAGAGAGAGAGAGAGAGAGAGAGAGAGAGAGAGATTAGCAGTGCTCACACTTGCTAGTCTCAATACCCCTCAATGTATTAGAACTCTGAGCTTTTATATGTATAAGTTATTGTTTCGATGCTTGTATTTCTCAATATTTAGAAGTTAAATTACAAGTAGATTAATTTGCAGTGTTTACTTCACTGTTCCTTTAATCTCCACTGACAATGATAAATTTGCTACCTGTTAACAACAATAATACATTTATGAAGAGCAACCATGCATTTCAAAACAAGAAACAAATGTAGTGAGCGTATCACTTTACATTTTTGCAAAGCTCTTTAATGTCTTTTTTTTTTTTTTTTTTAATGTATTTGGTTGTTGCAGGGTCTCACTCGGACTCATAGTGATCTTCCTGTTTTCAGCCCCCCCAGCGCTGGAATTTTAGGTGTGTGCCACTATACCCCGACTCTGGCCAGCTCAGCCCACACTGAGAGCGGGGCTGGCAAGGCATGCGGTGCTAATCGAGGGCCCTGTGCTTACCTAAGCTTGCCTAAGCGGGCACTTTGGTCTGATGAGTATCTCACCAGCCCTCCTTAATGTCTAATGTCTTCAATGGAAAACAGTGGATTTTTTTATACCTTCATATATATATATATAAAATCCCATTGTATTCCCAGGGGACTTATTCTATGGACCTCAATGATAACAAGATCAATGGATGCTTAGATCCCTTACATAAAATGCGGCAGTGTTTCCAGATGTTTTCAGCTACTTTAAACCATCTGTAGCTGGCTTGTAATATCTGATACACTGTAAATGCTACAGGAGTGGTCGTTACACTGTGTCCAGAGAATAATGATGAGAAACAAAGATCTTGTAGTCTTGAGCAAGATAAGACCTTTGTTTCTAGAAGATAAACAATATGCAACACAATAACCATTGTTGAGGTCCTATTACCCTGTTTTGAAATTTTGTATCATTTTTATCATTCTCTTTAGAATAACAAAATAAACATGAAGTACAATTTTAGAAGATTGACAGCCCCTCCCCCCCAACAGATACAAGCTTCTTTTCCTAAGTGCTTCCAACCTAAGTTGGTTGAATCCTCCCAACAGAGTGGCAGATGTAGTGTGGGGGGCTGAAGGGTGACCTGGGCTGACGCCACGCATCCTGGAAGCACTGGGCGGCTTCGCGGTACACACATAAGACACTGAGCGTGAAAAAAGAGAGTTGTGTTTTCAGGGTGAAGGTAGCTTTGACCTCTCAGATTCTCTCAGGGACTCCTAGAGGTTTCTGGACCACACTTAGAAGCTCCTGGTAAGACTCAGCCAGACCAGGCAGTCTCTTTTCCGGGACCTTCCACACCCAGCCTGCTCTGGGGTAGGCCATCCCAAGAGGCTCTCCTGGTCTCCTGGGAATGCTTGTGGGATGAGGTCATTTCACATGGAACAAAGGATGGTATCCTACTCATAGAGGTCACAGTTGACTGTGAGATACGATCTCACCATGTGGGTCTCTTAAAAGCAGTTTCTCTTAGCTGAAAACAGCAGTCCGAGAGATCTGAATGTGAAATGGATGCTTTTTAGCTTTGCTTAGAAAGTCTGTTGGGGTTTTTTTGAGTGGTTTTTGTTGTTGTTGGGTGGGTTTTGTAAGTTTTTTTGGTGCAAGGTCTTACTACGCAGCTCAAAATTGATCCTGTTTTCAAGCCTCCCCAGGGCTAGGAATCATTGCTGGCTCAGCTTGCCGGGGTCAGGACCAACGCAGCATGCTGTGCCAGGGATCAAACCCCAGGCTCTGTGCTTGCCTAAGCAGCTGCTTAGTCCATCTGTTGTTATTTTATTTGCTTATTTGTTTTCCTTTAATGTAGCTCCTAAAGGGCAAAAATGCAGTTAAAGTCGGGTTTGGTGGCATTACACCTGTAACCCCAGCTCTTCGGAGCTGGGACAGGAGGATCCTTGTGAGTCTGAGACCAGCCTGGGCTGCAAAGTGAGCTCAAGGCCAGCCTGAACTGATTAGGGAAACCTTGTCTCAAAAAGACAAAAAAAAGTCATGTATCATATGACAATCATAATTGAAACTCTTATGAAATGATAAAGATATATATCACCAACTTAACTCACTTAAAATAGAAAATTAAAAAAATGCTTTTCAGAAATTAAAATTTAGCTCTAATTTTTTTTTTTTAATCTGAGTAAAAGCAAAGCTAGATTTTTTTTTTTTTTTTTTTGTCTTTTAGAGACAGGGTCTCACTATGCAGTTCAG
>PVKA01000416.1:135107-206071 GCA_004027165.1 Ctenomys sociabilis
AAAAAAAAAAAAAAAAAAAAAAAAAAAAAAAAAAAAAAAAAAAAAATAGAAAGAGAAAAAAATTTTAAAAAAACTAAAAGACCCAACTAAGGAAGAAGCTAGAAGCCTTAGAACAAAAATCACTCAGACAGTGAGAGAGAGACAGAGCAGAGCCTGTGAAGAAACATTAGCAAGTTTTCAAATAAGCACGACTGCATAAAGGAAAACCTCACACTGGTGGGTCTTGCCATTCCATGGCTCTGTTCTTTTTCTTCTTTTGTGGCCGGCTCAGCCCGCCCAGGGGGCCGGGCTGGCATGGCATGTGGCACCAGGGATCAAAACATGCTCCCTGCGCTTTGCCTAAGCTTGCCTAAGCAGGTGCTTTATACAGCTGAGCCATCTCTCTGGCCTGTTCTTCTGAAACCACAGCACATTTGAAATGCTCCTCCGCAATTTAGTCATGTGACAGCTTTTTAAAGTTGCTCTTATCTGTCAGCTTTTGAAGGATCCCTGTGTCAACTGGAGGCCAACCAGGGAAGGCCGCTTGATTCCTGTGGGTCTGGCACTTACTGGAGCTTGAGTGCACACCCATGATTGCTTTTCCAAGTGAGTGACCTTCAGCCTCCCAAGATGATACCCTGGATCTCTAGCTCACCAGGAGGTACAGTGGATACCACCTGGCCCAAAGCTGATCAGAAATCATGCTGTTAGGCTGCTGGGTGTGGTCCAGGGCTAACACACACCACCTGCAGCCAGGACATCCCAAGGCCTAGGTGTCATCTCCTAGTAACTGAGGTGTGGTTGATTGCCAACTGGTGGGCGGCCTGTTACACCCGCCTGAACTGAGCCAGCGTGGTGCTAGGTGTGGAGGACTCACCTGAGGAGTGTTGCCAGCAGCATAAGAGGCAGAACTGGGGAAGCTGTCTGGAGAAGCTGCAGGAGCTGCTGGTTCTCTCGGGCTATTCTGCTGGAGAACTTCATCACGCTGGCTTTCTTGATGAACTTGGCAGTTCTTGTTGGAGGAGGAGCTCGGGACCTCAGCATCACTGAGGACGGCTGTGGTTCATCGCCTTGAGCATCACTTCCTAGCTCCAGAGAGAGACGGTTCACTGCTCGGCCTTTTGGAGAAGCGTGAGTCGTTGGCCTTCCTGATGGGCACTCAGCTTTCCTTGTCACAGCAGCACACTGGGGAGCTCGGGACCTCACTGTCTGAGTGGCTGTGATGCTTTTCGGGGAAGCTCTGGCTCTCACCTTGAGCATTGCTTTCTGGCTGCAGCGCAGCTCCCTCAGCCTGCTAGCACAGATAGACTTTCTCGCTTTCACCACTGACCTTTGGGCCTTCCCAGCACAAATCTGTGAAGTGGACCTGCATGAGACATTGTCATCGGCTCTCCGCCCCCAGCTGGTGGGCATTGTTACTGGTGGGTGACAGCCAGAGTACAGACTGCTGAATTATCACGGCCCTGATCCAATATAACTGAATCCCCAGAACAGCAGCTTATCTTCCCCATGACCACTTCCTCCTCCTTCCCCACTCCAGCCCTGGGCACAACTTCCTTTTCCCTTTCCCGCCCAGACGCGGGAGCCTCCAACCAGCACCTTGTGCATCACTAAACCTGCCCCTCCAACTCCGTCCCAAGCAAAAGTCCATGAAGTGTCACCCTCCCGATCTCAGTCAGAGGATCCCTCATCTCCCTGCGCCCCATCCCCTCTGTGTCTTCAGAGTTGAGAAGGATTCGCCTCCCCTCATTCTGCCTCTCTGCTGAACAGCTGCTGCCACCACCACCCCCATTTGCTGCTGGTTAAACCTATCAGTTATGAGCTCTAGGTTTTCAGCTGGACTCATGCAGGGTGTTAGGATCGAGGCCCTTGGCTGCACTCCTTGGTCTTTACTGTGTGGACAGATTTCCTGCACTTTCTTGTATATAATTCTTTGAGTGACTCATTATCAAATAATCTTATAAAATGTGTCCTGTGTTGTATTGTTTCCCAGGCAAAACCGCAAACCATAGCATAAGGGCAGTGGCTGGGTCATTTTGGGGGTAAAATTAATTCTTTATTGTAAGGCCCTGAAATGAAGGATTGGTTAAGTCAACTTCTGCTAACAATGTGCAACAACAGACCCTTTAGAATTCTGTTTTGAGTAAGGAAATTTGTGGAGCACAGTGCAGTGTGGATGGCCTGTGGGTTGGTCTGTGTGAATCTCTGTGCTGACCAGTGATCACGTGTGTTCTTCTATTTTAACCTATTTTGCTTGTTTCTCATTTACCCACAGTGTGATTGCCCTGCTATTTTTTCCCTCCGGTGTTAGTGTTTTCATGCAGAGCCACATGCTATCCCTTCTTTCCTGTTACCTTTGTACTAACCCAGGTGCCATGGCAACACTGAAAGTCAAAGAATGGAAATCCTCCCTGGAGAGCATACCTAGGAAAATCACACCTAGGCCTCGCCATGCTTCTCGGACCGCTGAACCTAGTCTCCTACTCCTTCCTTCCCTTAGCAGACCTTGTGCAGCCAGGGTGCATGCACATGGGCTTTTAATGTTTGAACTTGCTTGTCTGCTGCACAGGTCTCCCCTGCTCTCGTCTCCGGAGGGAGGCGAGCTGAGAATGAAACTGGAGGATTTCCTAGTGCTCTCTACACACTGGGTCAGCTCACCTGTTCTCTGGCACAGAAAGAGCAACAGCTTCCTTCCCACTGAGAGTTTCAGAGGGAGTTGGGTGTGGTGGCATGGGCCTGTAATCCCAGTACTGGGAGGCTGAGGCAGGAGGATCATGTTCAGTCCAAGTGAGAGACTGTCCCAAGGAGAGGAGGAGGAGGAGGAGGAGGAGAGAAAGAGAGAGAGACAGACAGAGACAGAGACACAAATTTAGGCCTTTCTTTGCCTTTATTCCTTTCTTCACTCTTTTTTCTTTACTTTTTTTCTTCTACCTTCCTTTCCTTTCCTTCCTTCCTTCCTTCCTTCCTTCCTTCCTTCCTTCCTTCCTTCCTCCCTTGCTCCTTCCTACAGTCTTTCTTCAGTAGGACTGGGCATTGAACTCAGGGCCTTCTCACTGAGTTGCATCCCCAGGAAGCCTGCTTCCCCCAAGTGGTATGTGTACATTCTCTGGGGAGATCATCGTTCTTCTTGATACTCTTGTCTGAGAGAAAGGAGAAGCAGGGATGGGGACTTGGTGCCGAAGCCTGCCCAGAGTGCAGCTGCCCCCCGGGATTCTTGTGGCCAGGTGAGGGCCCTCTTGGCAGGGCTCCGTGAACGGGCTGACAGGACTCATCCAGGGGGAAGGCAGTGGGCCCTGGAGGTCCTTCCTTCCCTTGAAGCTACCAATGCTTCTTGGTTGGAGGTGCAAAGAACATGGACCTTGTCTTGGGTTGAGTCTCATTTTTGTCCCTGTGTACTGAAGCTGCTCTCTATTGCCTCATCTGTAAGACCAAGAGGGGACTGGAAGAACCAAGTGGCTCAGCCACGCAAAAACCCACCACGGAGACTGTTACTGAGACACCGAGATTTGCATGAGCCTCGTGAGCCCAAAGACACTGCTGTCTCCATGAAGGCTCTTCAGGAGCTCTCCCGCTCCTAGCAGCTCTGCCAGCTGAGAGCAGAAGCCTCTCCTCACCCCATTCCCAAGACTTTCCTGACTGTGGGGAAAGCCAACAGGCACTGGCAGTGGAGAATGAAGCCCTCCAACCCTGGCCTCCCACAAAAAGAAAACTCCCGAGCCCTGTGGACCCCAGTCTGCTGCCCGCAGGCTCCAACAGACCCACTCTCCATCCTCTGCGTCAGCAGTTCTGAACTTGCAGCACAATTCAGGGGTACCTGGAGGTCTCATGGAAGAACAGGTTCCTGGGCCCCTCCCGAGTCCTGGGGGTCTGAGAACAGCCTTCTGCTCACATGAGGGAGGGTGACGTTACTGACAGGAGGACACACTTAGAGGATCATTCTGCAGCCTAAGAGAAAGTGGGTCGTGAGCATTTCAGGTGGGTTGCGGACTTTCATACCCAAGCAACTGCCAGCATGATTCCTGGAAGGGACACCAGTCACGTAACTCCTGCCTCATTCCATCTCCAATGACCTGGTAGGGAAGGAGTATTGAGCACACTTCCCACAATCATGTGATAAGGATGACAGGTGGGGCAGATGCTCCCACCCAGCCCACTTCAGGAAACCAAGTCAAGTTATCACCTGCGTCAGGCCAAGTTCTCAGCCTGCAGAGTTGTCCTTGGCAGTGCCTGCTGTCTGCCGTCATGGAATTCGCGGCCCCCTTGCCCAGGCCCTGTGCAGGGATGAGGTTTGGAGCTGAGGGCTGGGGAGCCTTATCCACACCGCCTGTGTGTGCCTTGGCAGTACATCACACCCAGGAGCCCCCTGCTCTGGCTCCAAGCACTGGGCCAGAGCCCCACAGGGTGTCCCCTCCCTTTGGGCTGGCATGGGCTGGCTGTTGGCTGTGCTTTATCTGTAATTCCTGCCCAGCCAGATAAGGTCTTGCCAAGCCACATGAGCTGGATTCTCCTCGGCCTGCTGGGTGTTGCCCATGAAAGACAGAGGTACAGAGCCTGCTGGGAGCTTCTCATTCAGACAGCCTGGGGGTACACAGATGGCACCCCACAATGCAAGGAGGGCAGGGCTGAGCGGGGCTCAGGTCTCCTGGGGCCCAGAGAGAAGGCTGCACATCCCTTTAGGGAACTAGCCAGGAAAGGAGGCCGGCACATGGGTCAGGATGAAAGCAGAGAGAGCCACAGTGCACTATGGGAGAATTCATGGTAACAGACACTCAGTTCTTCCCCTTGGGTTTCTTTGATCTCCCATGCACCTGGCCCTGTTATGAGGAGAATGCACTTCATAGACTCTGCAAGGGTCACCTTGTGCTAACAGTGGTACCTGTTTCAAGATAATCTGAGTCCATTTTTCCCCCAAGAAGGAATCTCTGTTGATACACCCTGGTGTGTCCCTGCCGCCAGCAGCCAGGCCATGGGGAGGTTCCAGCTTGCTCAGGGGGCCCTGGGTCACAGCGCCAGGCTGAGGAGGTAACCACAACCCTGCCCCCATCTCTCAGGACCCATCCTGGAGGGTTTAGGAAATCCCAGTGTGGCATGCAAGTCAGTACTCCGTGCAGTGACCTTGGTACAACACGAGCTGGGGACAGTTATGCGTGCATGTAATCTCAGCTGCGTGGGAGGCTGAGGTGGGGGCAGGAGCAAGGCTAACTGGGGCATCATAGCCAGAGCCTGGGTCAAAACGTGAAATAAATAAAAAGAGCTAAGGCCGAAGCTTAGAGGTCAAGCTCCCTTGGGCTCAGACCCTCGTACCACCGAAAGGCATCTCCTCTGATAGTGTTTGTAAATAGAATATCATGTCTGCACCTTGTACAACGAATAACTACTAAGAAAACAATATACAATGTATTAATGATTGAATCTGTTCTACTAATTTGATTTGAAGCTGTCTCATTGCTATTTGTTCTTCAATAAAATTATGGAAAAAATAGTCATAAAAGCAGAGAGGAGAAGGGAGAAGGAAGGAAAAGAAATAGAGACAGGGAGAAAGAGAGAGAGGCAGAGAAACAGAGACAGAGAGACAGAGGGAGAGAAGCTCGGCCACTCCTGTGTGACACATGCCTGACAACTGCATACATTTTCCAGTGAATTCAAGAAGCCCGAGCTATCCCGAACCTGTTTCACTCAAGTTAGCCCTGTGCTCGCCCAAGGCGCCAAAGCGTCTGATTGCCCTGAAATACAGGACAGGTGCTAGGCGGCCCGCCGGTGGAGATCACTGCTGACCGCGGCTAATTCCCGCTTTGCCTGGCAGCCGCCGAGCTGTTTACCCGAAACCCGGGAGACCGGCCTGCGTGCCCGGAAACCGGTCTGTAGCGCTCTTAGCTCCCTAATCTCTGTTACTGCACACAGCGCAACAGCACCCGTCAAATGGCCCCTAATGAGGGGAGTGGGCTGAAAATGCTCTTATCCACCCCCCTCTGCGGCGCCTCCCAGCGTCCGGGCGCAGCAGGGGTTCCCGTCGCTTCCAGGCCCGAGGCTGCCACCTGGAGCTGGACGCGGGCAAGTGCGGCTCAGAGAGTTCTCAGAAGGTGTAGACGCAGCTTTTCCCGGAAATCGGACAGTCTGAGAATAATTCTGGGTGCTACAAAGTAACCGCTTCTCAGTCTTTTTGTTTCTTCTGCAAGCAGCTGAGCAAAAGAGAAAATGAATCTTCCTAAAACAGCTACTTGCTGAGCCGGGAGGGCTTGCAGGGGCCTTGCAAAGCCACGCGGGGTTCCCCTCACGCGTGCAGAGTGCCGCTTCCCAAAGGCGAGATTTCTGCCCTGAAGCTCCAAGTCTCAAGTCCCAGCGCAACACGGAGCCGCGCCCTGGCTCTCCAGGGCCGACTGCAGCTTCTCGCGTCCCTGCGTGGAGCACTTGGACTCCCCTGGAAGAGCCCTTTCTTCCTGGGCCAGTACGGCCCAGGGCTCCTCCTGCTCACGAGCCGGCTCTTCTCATACTCTGCCCAGATGTCCCCTGCACTCTCCAGGCTTCACCCTAGCCAGCTCTGGCCTGGCTCCTTGCTGGGTTCGGGATCCTGTGGCACCCCAGCCCCCAGGCGGCTTTGTCGTCTTTGCATTTCCATCCCCCCATGTCACCCTTGTGCACTCAGGACTGTGCTCCTAAGAAAAACTCAAAGGGCCTGCACAAGTGCCTGCTGGCAAACTCAAGGTCTTGCGTTTGACTCCTGGCAAAAAAAAAAAAAAAAAAAAAAAAAAATTCAATGCAAAAAACTGGGCATCTGAAATGAACACACACTTCTCAGAAGTACAAATAGCAAATAAATACATGAAAAAAATTCAATGTCACTGATCATTTGAGAAATGCAAATTGAAACCATAGTGAGTTTCCTTCTCACTCCAGAAATAATGGCTGCCATCAAGAAATCAAGCAATAGCAAATGCTGGTGGAGACATAGGGAAAAGAAACCCTTCTCCACTGCTGGTGGGAGTGCAGACTCGGGTGACCACTGTGGAAATCAGTGTGGAGAGTCTTCAAAAAGAAAAAGAAAACCTAGGACTAGAGATTCCATTTGACCCAGCCACTACCTTTCGTGGTGTCTTCTCAGAAGAATTAAAAGCGTATTATCACAGTGATATACACATATCCATGTTTGTAGCAGCACAGTTTATAATGGCAAAGTGTTAGAAAACAACCTAAATGCACATGAATGGATGAGTGGATTAAAAATATTTTTATGTAATGAAGTACTACTTAGCCCAAAAGGATAAATTTGAGACATTTATAGCTCAATGGGTGTACCATGAGACTGTACTCTTGAGAAAAATAAATCAGAAATGGGGCAGTCTGAGATAATTGGACGATGTGATATTTACATGCATGCATGTAAATTTCTCTGGTGTGAGAAACTGAAATTGTAAGAAAGAATTAAAAAAAAAAAGTAGAGAGATGATAAAACAAGAAGAGATTGTCCAAAAGGAAAGGGAAAAATGGGAGAAAGGGGAGGGGGAGAAAACACGTGGAAAGGATAAAATGGAAGCAAAGGTTTGCAAACCAGGAAGGGAAGATGGATTCAAGGAAGAAAGGGAAATGGGGGTATGAGGCGCTCACCGGGATGAGTCAGGTACAGCCTATGGTGCGGATGTGATCCTTACCTACATATAATCTACACTGCGCCAGTAAACTTATTTCTAATTTTTAAGACTAGATAGCAGTGAGAGGCTCTTCCTGGAGCAGGACGCTGCAAGTGGCCAGGCTGGAGGGACCAGGGCAGGCCTCACACTGGGTCTAGGGCCCGAACGGTGCCTCTGGCCCACAGAAAACAGAAGGGCAGCGCTTTCTGTCCTCCACCTTCAGGGAAGTGCATTCTGCCCTCACTCTTCGAGAGTTGAAGGTGGATTTTTGCTGCACTTGTGTTCCTGACTAAGCCATAGTCTTGGGTGGGGAGATATCTGAGTGGCAAAAGTGCCTGGCTGCCTTGTGCAAGGTCCTGAGTTTGATCCCCAGCACCGAAAAGAAAAAAAAAAAGACACAGCCTATTGGGAACCCCAGTTCCAGCCCCATGAGCCCCTCAACAGATAAGCCTGTATGCTGGGCTCTCTGTCCCTTAATATGCATGCTTTTCAAGTTGCTAAATTTGTGGCAATTGTTTAGACAACAATAATAAACTGTCCTACAATAGGAATTGAATGAGTTGATAAAATAGAAAACATAGCAATAGAAAATTATCAAAATACTTTTCTGCTTTTTTGATTTTTATTGTTTTAGGGGAATTTTTAAGAGAACGGGTATAATTGATGGTTTAGATAAGCATGGTACATGACATGGGATCAAACACTTCTTTTTTTTTTTTTTTGCCTGATTATAAAAGCCATTCAGTGGGAAGTTTCCTCCCCCGCAGCTGTTCTCCAGGACTCCTAGGGGTCCAGACAAAAGGGACGCCTTGATAAATTTAAATATTTGATAATAATGTGATAAAAAGTGACAAGCACTTCAATATGAAATGTTTCTTCTCCTCCAGCTGCACCAGGCCTTGGGCTGACTACACAGCCTCATTTGCTGTCTCCCTTAGTTTTTCCACTTTGCTTCCCCAGCCTGGGCACTGAGGGTCTGCACCTCCCCTCACCCAGTGTCAGGGGACATGATACTGCGTGGTAGCTGCCCTAGCTCTCAGCACTTCCCCCAGTCCTGGTCTCCCACCTGCAGGTCCTTTAGCTGTACAGATGCTTCCGCGCCCAAGCTGGTCACTTGTGACTCCATCCTCACTCCAAACCTGGCATTGCATCCAAACTCTGACACTGAGTTCCTTCCCCTCTCTGGCGTGCCTGTCACGTAGGTCCAGCATCCCCGTGTAGCCTCTCTTTCGCATATCTCACTATGGTTTATGGGAAGTCCATGCACCCCCTTAGCCCTGACAAACACTAGTATACAGCCAGTGAACCATGCATCTGATCTCACCAATATTTCTTAGAATTATAAACAACATTCAAAGCGGTTCTGAGGTTGAGATGTGGACTCAAGTTCTAACACAGAGCCCTGGCCTCAGTCCACGCATGCACCCCAGGGGCTGTATTCTGTAGAAATCAATAGTGAAGTCCTTCTCCCATGCCACAGGTGGGGCAGGCATCCGTCCTCCTGTCATAGAAGAGGGGTTGGAGGGGCTTGCAAAGCGGCTTTCTCCATGGCTTTCTTTCTCACCAGATTCTCTTCTGGTTCTTGGATATGTTTATGGGATGCGAAGCCATCTAAGTGGTCCTCGGTCATTTTCTTCAAGCATCTCCCTTGACATTTCATCTGTATTGCATCTTGATGCCTTGTGGCACTTTGAACTCAAATTTCCTCTGCACATGCCTGCTGAACCCAGTCCCATTCATAGACGTTCCCACAGAGCCTTTATTTGCCTATTGTGAAGGCTTTCACGTCAGGAGCTAAAGGGACGTGCTTAACACTCCGTAGCTTTCAAAACAGGAAGGTGACTCTGAAGTTTGGATCTTCCAGGCACTGCAGTGACTGCAGCTGACACTGAGGTGAGTTTGAGTGACAGAATGACGGGAGGGACGCGCTGCTTCTTCGTGTTCCCTCACCTCGTGCTCTGCCCCTCATCGTAGCAAGCTAAGGTCCAAGTCCTGAAGCAATCCCGATTCTTCTGTGCTGTCTGGGCCACCTTTGGAACACAACTTCATTTTTCTTCTCTTCACCCCAAGTCCACTTGGACACTGCATTTTCTGGGCTGGAGACCATGTGATAACACATAGCACACTGTGAAATGCTCCATTCTACATCAAGTCACATTATTGTTCTTCCTCATAAATGTCTACAAAGCTATCGAAATGCAAGTTTTGATTTTATTTCAGATTAACTTCAAAGCTAAAGGATTGGACTCATGAAGAAAAAAAAAACATAAAATCTAATTGGAAAATTTGGAAGGGAAATACATTTTTCTCTAGCAAGTATGCAAGGAGAACTTTTTGAAGAGAAAGTCAACACTAGCATCAAAGGTTGGCTTGTGAAGTTTGCTTTTATTCCAGTCTGTGATTAGACAGATCTTGTGGACAAGGTCATTTTGTGAAAAGGGAAGCACATCTTGTCATGAGAAGAATGGACAGCTGACAACATTTCCAACAGAATGAATTCTTCTGCACTGAGGGAGCAACTTCTTTGACTCAAGCACACAGAGATAAATCTTCCTTCTACTGAGTTCAAGATAGAGGAGAAAGAGATGAAACTGCTATGACCATGCCCTGGTCCTGGGTCAGAATACCTGATCCGATATGAAGCATTCAATGTCAGGTTGCTCCGTTCAGTGCGAATGTTGTTTACAATCCTACAATTGTTGATTTTATGACTGCTGGCCTTACTCCATTCACAGGAACTGAGTTAGCGTGATGTCTCTAGAGGATCCACCAGAGTGAGAAAGTGTGTACTTGCCTAGGAGGGAGGAAGAGGATAACAATTCTCACCACTGTGTTGGAATCAAACATGAGGCCACCATGAAAATCTTACCATCAGGGATAAATTTAGGAGATGGGAGGCTGAGAGGTACCGTGTGGTGGGTGCAGAGGGCCAGCCTTTACTATTACCATAGCAACTGGCATGTACCAGGCATCGCTTGTCTGTTATCACTAGAAGGATCCTTGGTGAAATCTTAGTGTTTCATTTTACTAACAAAAAGCAAATGTCTAGAAAAGTAAAGAGATTTACAAAACGCTCTCAGGCTAGTAGGTGGCAGTGAACACAGGAGCCCAGGGTTCTGGAATGAGCACATTCTCCAAAGACATGAACTTGGTGTGGAATTTAAACAGTCTGGATGAGATTGCCTATTTTCCAATCTTCATGATGATGTTAACATAATTCTGTGGGGCTAGGGCTTTTACGTATGACTTCAACTTAGCTCACAGTGCAGTGTATCCCCGTCCCTTCCTACATTCTACCCTTCCCTACAGGAGGACCATGATGGTTGGCTGTGTCTAAACATTGGCCCCCCAGAAGCTGAACACTTCAGTAACCTCCAGTATAGGAACATGGGATCTATGGGGACCAGAGGTGGGAAGGACAGTGTTCTGTACTTTTAGCAGCTGTGGCTCCTGCCTCCTGCAGGACACAGCACGTGGCTCAGATCAATACCTCAACAGTAAGGCTTGACTGGTATTGCTCTAACCACGCTCCTCTACCTGTACCTTGGTGATCCATGCCACCAAAGTAAACCACATCTCCTAACATAGCTGAGGTGAAAGTACAGTGACACTAACCCCAAGAGCACAAGGTTCCAACAGTCTGCCTTGAGCACTGGCCAGGGGAACTCTAGACCCACAAGGGGCTGACATGGTCACACTTCTCATCTGGAATTTTATAGGAATTAATTTTGTACTTGTTTTTATTGTAACTCACCTTTGTTTTGTGGTGGGTGGAAGGAATTTACGGGTTGAAGTCTGGCAGGTGCATTGGATGAATTCTGCTGCACAAAAGAAAAATCCCGTTATTTGACATGAATACTATTCTTTAGATGGTTGTCTGGGTTTCTTGACTTCTTGATGCCATTAATGAAATTTTATTCCATCTATGCATGGTGTAACTCTCTTTTCAAAAATCTAAGGTAGGGTCAGGGATATGTCTCAGTGGTATAGCACTCTTGACTGGCAAGAGCAAGGTCCTGAGTTCAATTCCCAGCACCAAATAAAGTGTGTGTGTGTGCGTGGGGGGTGTTTTCAAGAACCTAGGGTAGTTGCTCTTTTTTTTTCCCCGCTCTGCACCAATCAATTTGAAATGCCTAAGAATTTATTTCCAAACGAATTTGTGCTCCTATGTATTTTTATAATCTCTAACAAGAAACTAGAAAATGCTGTTAGGGGAGATATTATCCCTTCTTATGTCTGTGCTGACATTTCTTTGGTTTATATATCTGTTACTAGAAAAACCCATGAAAATAAATATTCCCAATAAAAGTAGTCTCTGGTAGATTGTCCCTTTCTATCTGTTAACACTCAAGTCTCTTTATGGATCATCCCTTAATCATTAGTTTAACTGAAGAAAACTGAATTAACAAACTGATACAACATGTTTAAAACAAAGATTGTAGACTTATTGGGAAAGATTTTAAGAAGTATTTAGATACATCCTATTCCATTCATGATTCCATTTGACCTTAAGTTAGTCCTTCATTTAGCTTTGTATAGTATGACTTTAGGTGCCAGACACTGTTTCAGGCACTGGGAATGCTGGAAGGAAAAATGACCATTTCCTGCTGTGGTCCACGTCATAAAGAAGCTTGATCAGGGTGGAAGAAAAGTTCTTATCATAAGCAATAGATAGACCAGTGAGAATGTCCCAATTTTTACTGAGATACATATGTGCCTACCTCACCTTGAGATGGGAAAAAAAAAATGGAAAGGTAAATTGTAAAAGGTCTGAAACTTTCCAAGCAAATTGATTTCCTCAAATTCAGGGCTCATGTAGTTACATAATCCTAAGGGACTCTTACGGGAGCCTTGCTTTTCAGACTGCACCCTGCAGCTGTGGAGAAATTAATATGAGGTTGCAGAATGCCCAGGAGCCATGGCTGCTCTGAGGAGAAGCAGCCTCCCCTGGCATATACGGTCATCTGATTCTAAACTTAGAGCCACAGGACCTAAGTGCCTTGTCGGAAGCAAGAGGCAGCTGTGTAAATTCAGTCTTTAGTCAGGAATGGGTACAGGAGCTGTGTGAGTGTACAGAAAGTTGAGAAAAACCGTTTTGTGTGGTCCACACCATTTTGTGGATAGTCTGTGCTGAGAACAGGTGGCTTTCCTTTGGCCCGATGTCATCTGTCCGTGAATCTTTCAAGATCTCTACCTCATTGCCCCTTTGCTATTCCTTGGTGAACTCTGAACACATGACCCCAATCTGCGCAAGCTGCTCTGTTGGTATCAGCCTGACAGTTTCCGTGGCGAGAGACGGGAGGCTAGTCCTCATCTTCGGGACAGCCACTGAGTTGGCTCGCTGGAGTCCTCCCCTGTCTGTTTCATCCTCATTGTCCCACATCTCTAACCCAGGCCTTGGCTGACTCATCCCTGCCAAGAGATGGCCTTGCTCAGATCCGGGCCCTTTAAGCCTCACGTCACCCCTGGCCCTGTGTCTGGTTCCCCTTCCTTCCTCCCTTCTCTGACAAGTGATTTCTTGACAGCAACGTCGGTGTCCAGCTTTGCTCATCGTCCCTAAATTGGGGTCTTGCTTTTTCATTCAGACTTCCTCAGAGAGTTACAAGCTCTTCTTTTCCTAGCCAAAATGGATATTTGTTTTAAAGCAAATGAGTCACTTAGCCAGATAATTAAATAGCATGCTTATCACTCAACTTAAAAACCAAACCGGGAGGAAGCACATGAATGTAACTAGCAAAGCTCTCCCTGACCACTGCGCCTTTGGGGAAAATCTACACCACTTTAGAGATGGGGAGAAGCACTGCCCAGGATTTTTGCTTCAGCTGTTATTTTGTTTTAGGGTGTTTTTCTCTTTTTGATTTTTCAAATGGGAAAAGCTTTTGACTTCCTGCTCTACAGGGTGGAGAGTATCCGGTCTTATTTTTATTTACTGAAGGCTTTTCTTTCCTGTCACTTCCTCCTTTTCATAAGAGTAGATAATGACATTAGCTTCGCATTTCCTGGTTCAAAGGATTTTAGTTCTTGAAGACACAAAATCTCAGAAGGTTAGAAGCTCAAAGAAGCTTCTAGTTCAACACTTAATTTTTATGATGAAGAAAATTGGAACTCAAAGGGATGAAGGAACTTTCCTAAGCCCTCTCAGCCAACTGGGCAGGAAGTCAGAACCCAGGGCACGTCTGCTGGCCCCGGGCCACCACCCCTCCCTTGCAGCAAGCCTGTTGGCTATGGTGCCAACCAGGAAGATTTCATAACGCACAAGATGATTTGCTCATGTTGTAAAGATCTCTAAGCACTCCGGTTTGGCTGTAGTTAAGTTAGTTGGCAAATGATCAAATACAGAAATCTCTGCTTTAGAACTTCTATCTCACTGAAAGACCGAAGTCTGGAGCTCAACCTTGAAAACAGAAAACACACATACAAGCACTTTTGCCTTGAATTCCACTGTAGATGACACTTTTGTGGCAAAGAATGAGAGAGATGTCTACTTCCATGCAAACTTGTTAGATTGTAGATTGTAGAGTTACTAAAGTGGAAGGATCTAAAGCAAGTGATGAGGCCGGGCGTGGTGGCGCATGCCTGTAATCCCAGTACTCGGGAGGCTGAGGCAGGAGGATCATTGTGAGTTCGAGACCAGCCTGAGCTACAAAATGAGCTTAAGACCAGCCTGAACTGCATAGTGAGACCCTGTCTCAAAAAGACAAAAAAAAAAAAAAATAAAGCAAGTGACAGTGGAAAGCACCCCCGCACCGCCACTCAGCAACCGTGCACCTCGACACCTGGCCTGCAGCCAGCTCCACCCTTCCCCATTCACCCACTCAGGGCACTGACCATGTGCTTCCCGACAGCAGGAATGAGACAGTGACAGAGACTGGAGGGCCAGGCACAAAAACAGGCCAGATGTAAGACCTCACACAGGAAAGTGTGAAGCTGGCTCTTCACACACTGGAGAAGGCAATAATTACCTTCGACGTTTGCTTCCAAGAGCTCAATGGAGACAACTTTTTGATCAGAAGTTGCCGCAGCTGTAAAGGACAACACAGAAATGCTGAAGAGATACACATGCATTGTTCAACATGCTGAGAAAAGCCAGGAAAGACAGCAGGTTGAAATTGCTATTTAATAGTATTATTTCCTAGAAGCTCTTGATAGACCATGGTCATAGATAATTGATAAAAGATTGTTTTCTTACCCTCTTTAGCTATAAACAAAACTGAAATCGAACAGTAATAACTCATTCTATATAGACATTAGGAACTGGCAGTGATTACTAGATTAGAGTTCATCTGAAAGGAAGGATTCCTGAAGCATGTAAGTGACGCAAACCAGGCAATTATTTAGTGTAATTGGAACAGCAAACTGCTTCTGTAGAAATAGGATATGCAAGGGTGGGTGAGGTAGATAGCTCAGTGGACTAAGTGCCTGCTTTGGCAAGCTCAGGGACCAGGGTTTGATCCCTGGTTCTGCTACGCTGCGCCACCCCCTCCTTCACCTTGGGGCGAGCGAAGCTGTCAACCAAGTCTGGGCGTGGTGGCGAGCACCTATAATCCCAGCACTGGGGGGGTGGGGGGTGGAAACAGAAGGAGCACTACGAGTCCGAGCTGCACAATGAGACCCGGCACCAAATACGTGAGAGAAAAAGAAAGAGGATATGCAGCAGCTGCGCTAAGTATAAAACATTCTCATCTGCTCATTGCACCAGTAACTCCACACGCATGGCCTTTCTGCTATTGCCTCTCTCGGTGGAGTTGCTCAAAGCTTGGGAGAAAATAATCAAGCAACTCTCTTTTTTAATTTTTTTCCCTATTATATTTCCCTTGCACTGGTAGTCCTTCAGTGGGACTTCACTTTATTTAACGTGAACTACTGTTTAACATCTAGTATATAAATGTCTAGAAGCAAAGAACAGTTATACTTGCAGCATGTTCTAAATAAGTGGCTAAGCCAGACGTGGTGGCGCCTGCCCTTAATGCCAGCACTCTGGGAAGCTGAGGCCAGAGGATCCTCATTCAGGCCCCGCCCAGGCAACTTAGAAAATGAGGGAGACACTATCTCAAAATAAAAAGTAAAAAAGGGCTTGGAAATGCAGCTCAGAGTAAAGGCCCGGATTCAACCTCCAGCACAAATTTGAAAATAAACAAAAACAAAACTGTGAGATCAAAAGGGAATTCGCCCCTTAGGAAAGGGATTTTCTTCTTCAGTCTCCATCAAACCATGATTGATTGATTGATTTTAAACTTTTGTTGTTGATACAGGGCCTCACTATGCAGCTCAGAGTCATAGTGATCCTCCTGTCTCAGCCTCCCCAGTGCTAGGGTTACAGGCATGCGCCACCGTGCCTGCGGCCAGCACGGTGCGCCCAGGGTTCCAGGGTGGGCACAGCATACAGTATCAGAGACTGAACTCAAGTCCTTGCACTTGTCAGGCAGGTACTTAGACTGCCGAACTAATCTCTCAAGCCCTCAAACCATAATTTAAACTGAGAAATTTAAGTGTAAAACAGTTTCCCTGTCTTTCTATAATGTTCACCTTGCACATCAAGATGGAACCTTCCTGGCTTTGTCAGTAAGGACATTGCGTTCCTTGGTCTTCCGACCATGCCTTTGGAAAGATGATAGAATTTTACTGCAAAAGTGCCTGTTGTCCAACCCTAACTATATGAAAAGTCTCAGGATGGGGGGCTTGCAACACACCTTGTTATCCAGGAGTATTCCGAAACAGAAGATGAAAAACCCCTATAACAAGAAAAAACAAAGAGTTAATTGCATTTATAGTATTTTTCTTTTCCAGAAAAGAAAGAATTCTTTTGGGGCTTTTCCTGCTGTGCCACCGGGCTCTGGCCTTGCTTCCTGCTTGGTCCCGTGCAGACAGGAACGCGGTGTGGCCTCCACAACCCACGACTCAAAGGTTTTCGTTCACAAAATGCAGAAGGAAGCAATCCTTGAGTGGGGGGCATTTCTAGTGCACACTGAGGTCCCCACCGGGTCGCCCAGACCCTAACCTTGGTATTGCTCATGCAGCAGGCATTTAGCATGTGTGCTCTCTGCACCTCTACTGCAGTGGGCGCTGAGCATACCCTGTTTCGTGTGATGGGAGCTGCCCAATCTTGGAACTCTGGCGAGGGCCACCTTCAGCCTTGAGCTTTGTCTCCCTCTGGAGCCTCACAGGGTGCCTGTTCTAAGGCTTCACCCCTCACCCCATGGGTGCTCCCTGACCTGTGCCCAGGACACAGTCCCCAAGCCACAACCCTATGACACGCCACCTCAGGAAGGTGGTGGGAGTGCCAGGCACTGTGCCACCTGCCAAACTACCACCCTGCATCCTCACATCTACACCATGTCATAGTAACATCATCTTTGCCAGCTCACCAAAGATAGAATTGAGGGGTAGCGAGATTAAGGCATTTGCTGGTCACAAAGTTGACCTTCTGCAAAGCACCTGAGAGGGCATGACATAACCCAGGAGCCCAGAGATCTGTACTGTCTCCCCAGGTCCAAGGCAGTATCTGCTTCACAGAGGAGAGGAAGGCTTCTCCCGTACAGTACCACCCTCTTATAACATGCTCAACAGTATGAATTAAGGCTGCATGCCAGGCTTTGTAGACCTCTACAGGTCTCTGCCATGGCAGGGAACACAGCCATAGACCATGTGTAAGCAGTGGGCACCAATGTGTGCCAATAAAACTTTATTCACAAAAACAGGCCACCTGTGGCAGGTTGCCAGTCATTACTCATGCCATTGGAAGAATTTCCTTGGGACCTCTCAGTGTTCTCAGGTCTTACCTGGAACGCATTGAACAAAGCAAAGAGGACATGCCAGGCCAGGTTCTGACTGTTCACCATGGTTCCAATGCCAAAGCCCCAGGTGAGCCCCAGCAGAGGGGCCAGGATGAGGAGACCCTTCGCCACACGGATGACGGTGGCCCTATCATCCCGGGCCACTCTCTCGCCGACAGCTGGCCTCCAGAGCTTCGAGAGCACTAATAGCACCACTGCCAGGTTCACAGCCACAATGGTCAGCGCAGGGACAGCAAAAGCCAAGAGAGGTTTGCTCTCATCTGACCAATTGAGCCAACACACGTCCTTCCGGCTGTAGCTGTTGCTAGGTTCTGTGACCGCAATGGTGACGATGGCTATGACAAGAGGGCACCCATAGCCCAGGCAAAAGCCAATGGCCATCATCGCAGGCATGGCCAGATGGTGGAACACGAAGACGATTCGGTAGGACAGCAGGATGCCGAGCACCAGCATCCAGAAGAACAAGGACAGGTAGAAGAAGTGAGTGAAGAAGATGGCAGCTATGCAGACTCCAGAGGGGCTGGCGGCGACGGGGTCCATGGTGGCAGCGACGACGAACCAGATGTCGGCCATCAAGAGGGACAGAGCTACATTCACTATGCAGACGTGGCGCGTGTGTGAGGTCTGGGTGCTGCTGAGCTGCTTCCAAAACACAGCCTCGACCAGCAGGCAAAAGACGAGACTGGCCATAGAGACGGCCAGGCCCACGTAGGTGATCCACCTCACCACAGGGACAATCGCAGCAGGCACGGAAGGCGACATCAGCATGGAGAAGGAGGTCAGGTGAGTGCAGCGACACAGCACCGTGTGCAGAGTCTCGGTCACCAGCTGACAGCCTGCGCTGCTCCAGCGCAGGTCACGGAAATCCCAAAACACACAGTGGGGCTGGCTCAGGTTTGTGTCAATCTTGGAGAAGCGCAGGAAGATCTCGTTGATGGAATGGTTTTGGATGACAGTGGACAGCAAGGGCCCATTGACCCGAGCATGCTCACCTTGGGTCTGGGGCAGGATTTGCCCGAAGGTTATAGAGGCCATGCTGATGATAGTTTCTGGAGCAGAGAACCGGAATTGGTCTGGCCTAATCAAAACATGGCCTAAAATGGGCCGGCAGCTCTCTTCTTGAAATATCTCAACCTGGTAGCTATAACTGTGTCTGCTTTGATTTTGGGTCCACGGAATCCCTTGCCAGTTAATAAATTTCCCAGAGAAATTCAGAGGCAGAGCAGAGGAAGGTACCAGGGTGGTGATGTTTTCCAGCGTCTCTAGGAACTGGGAGCTGACCTGCTCTTCCTCCTGCAATAAGATTGTCCAGTTCGCAACTGAAGACGAATTGAGGATGTGGTCAGCTATGTTGATAACATCCTGAAACACAAGGGTGGAAGTCAGGGTGTTTTCAGTAAAAGGTTCAGCCCAGGTAGTAAATTACAAATGCACCATCATGGAATTTGCATTGCGTAAGCCAACATTGTGAAATATTTAGCTTTTCAAGTATGAGATGCATCCTTCCAAACTATCAGGCAGGCGCTCGAGGAAGCTGGCACAGCACCCGTCCCAAAGAGACACCTGGTGGAGATGGCAGCTGTCCTAGGCTGCTGAGAAGCCAGGTCTCGTATTTTTCTTTTTACTTACATTACTAATAATGATTATATATTATTAGCATAGTGTTTAAATTAATTTTTAAACATCTAAACTAAACCTTGAACTCCCTCTTAAGAGAAGAGGTTTTGGCCCAGCACTTTGAAAACTGAGGTAAAAGGATCATTGTGAGTTCAAAGCCAGCCTGGGCTATTGTGTGAGCTCAAGGCCAGCCTGCACTACATAGTGAGACTCTGTCTCAAAAATAAAGAGAAGATTTGAGGGACCCAGGTTGCTAAGGTAGAGCTCATGGGTACCGAAGGGAACAACTGCAGGTAGCAAGCAGGGGTCAAAATGTTGGGGTGCAGAAGTTCAGCCCTCCCTCGCAGCTGCCCTCTCACTGTGCAGCCACACCACTGGCCCACGGCCCCTCGGACCCCGCAGAGATAGCAATGTCACCAAGGGAGGACTGTCAGGAGGCTTCTCTGTGTTTCCCAAGAATCCCGCCATCAGGGCACCATTCTCGGCGAGTGGCACAAGCCCCAGGAGCGTACTTCCAGCGTTGAGCTCGACACCGTGAACCCCTTCTCCTGGGACAGGGAGGAGACCATGCTCAGCAGCGACACCACGCCCGCCAGGCTCCCCGCTGTGGTGGACGGACTCTGCTGCACGATGGCCGAGAGGTTTCCCACCACGGAGGACACGTCTGCCTCGGTGGCATTGCCCTCGATCACACTGAAGTTCTGCAAACAGAGAGGTTTATGTTCTAGGAAACACAAAGCTGCATTTCCTCAGCCTGGGACCAGATGTCCCAGCCAGCATTTGCACAGCACAGTAGACTGAGGAACAGATAAGGAGCCCTGAGGACAGCTGTGGCCACGATCCCACGCTCGCCTGTCCCGCAGCATGCTAAATGCTTTCCCCAGAATCCTTGTTTCAATCCTTTAAGAATACTTGAGGGAGGGCGGTGCTATGATTATTGTCATTCATAGCTAAGGAAACTGAAACTGGAAAAGATTGCTTTAAGAACACTTTCAGGTAAACCATTATACTAATGCTACAGAAATGAGGTGTCACTTGCTGAGGCTTGGGGACCCTCCCAAGAGTGCCCAGGGAACTGCCTGAGAATTGGTCCTGGGTTAGCGCCCCGTGGGGTTCGTGCAGAGGTGGGCTGCTGACTTGTGTCCACTCGTCCTGGGTCCTCCTCCTTCCACACCCCAGCCCTGAGGGTGCTCAGCGCAGAACCCAGCCCCACTGGCTCCTGCAGTCCTGCTGGGCGGCTGTTGCTGCTGTCTCCCACCCTCACACCCTGGGATGAACAGGCTCCAACCCTGCCTGTGTTCAGAACTGGGCTGAAAAAGGAGCAACAAGAACGGACCACAGCGGCCACCTGGTGCTGCTCCCCTCCCCAGTCTCCAGAGGAGGCAACTGAGGCCCAGAAAGGAGGAAGCAAAAGCTCCGTAGAATAATCAGTGCCTCCCGGGATCTCTACTGCAATAGCAAGGTCTCCCGAGGTGGAAGTCCTGCTTCAGGTGCTGGCTGGCTCTGGCTGTGTCTGGGCTCTGGTCCTGGAGTTCTTTCTTTCTGTGACTCAAGCCCTGGCATTCATTTTCTCCTCATCTCTCTTGTCTCACCCTTGGACTTTGCTAAGAAAGCAAGAGTAGGGGCCACAGTGCAGCCCAGGGACCCGCGTGACCATGTTTCCAGACTGGTACCTGTGCTTGCAGAGGGGCCTGGTCTCCTGGCCCACTTGCTTCCTCATATACAGAGGGAAGCTGATACATGGTGACCCTGGAGACCCACTGCAGGTTTGCCACTCTAGGTAGTGTCCTGCTGGCCAGTGCTGTCGCAGCTCCTGATATGTGCAGAGTTTCTCTTGCCCCCAACTCACACACTCACTGAAATCTTTAACACCCAGGCCTCTGGGCTCTGAAGGGAGCTCAGCTGCTGTCATCCTGCATGTCGCAGGCCTCAGCACTGCCTCAGTCCTCAGCAGCACCCCTCCCAGACGGAGACCCCACCCTGGATGCTGTCCATCTTCCCAGCTGCCCCGCCACTCGTGCCCACCCTCCCCAGTCCTCTGGAGATCCACACAGGGCTGCGCAGTGCGACACAGCAGAAATGCATCACCTGCAGCAGTTCCTGCAGCTGGGAGAGCACACAGGACTCCCGCACCACCTGCCACCCTGAGGACCGGCACTGCGCTGTGATGTTGCCAGTGTAGCCGCTGCTGCAGGGCTGGGTATACTCGCTGTCCTCAAACCCGAGCCCAAAGGTCGCGCTGTAACACGAGACTGGAAAAGAATGGAAACAGGGAAAGGACCCAGGGGATCCCAGCTCCTCTGTAACGCTGTCAGATGCTTTAGAAGTCACATGCGGTGAACAATTCCTGAGTTCACACTCAGAGACAGGATCCACTGACTCCTCAGGTCAGAGAAGACTCGAACACATCAGCTGACACCAACTTTTATCATGCTAGGGGAATGTCTGCTCGAGAACACGCCTCGCCTGCAATCACCTCCCTCCTCCACCTGAAGACTTGTGAACGGCAGCGAGCAACGACCTAAAGGACTCGCAGCCCAAGCTGAAGACAGGCCCAGCATTACCTTTCCTAGACACTCTGAAGGAGCCGGCTTGCAGGGGAAGCACGTTGCTGAGTGCAGCCTGGGCCTCAGCAGCCTCCCGCTGGAGGCCGGCCAGCAGCTCGGAAGTGCTGCAGGAGCCGATGACTTCAAAGCCCACGATGATGCTTCCAGCTCTGCAAGGAGGACACAGAGGGAAGAGGAACCCACCTTCCCACCATGCAAGCACCCAGAGTCCGGTCTGCATGTGCACGGCATCCTGTCCCAAGGAACAAACCAGATTCAGGACCCATCTTCGTGTGTCTTCCTCTTCAGTGGAGGAAGCAGGACATACAGAAAAGAGCTGCCACCCAGGACATGTTTACAAATTGTAATAAGCATTGAGATAGATGGGTACAGTGGTTGGATCAACAGGTAGAGGCAAGAGGGTGGTCAGGGAAGCTTCTCTGGGTGACAGTTCTTTGAAGCCAAGGTCTGAATGGTGTGAAGAACTGGCCCAATAGAGAAAACAATATTGGTTTAACATTCCAGCACATGCAAGGGTCCTGGGGTGGGGGTGGGGCAGGCACGCTTGACCAGCTTAAAAACTGGCGTGACTACCACTCAATGGGTAGGAAACAGGCAGGAGGTAACGCTGGAGAAGCAGCTAGGAGCCAGATCACACATGGCCCCAGAAGCTGTTTCCTTCATTATTGTCAGATTTATTCTTTATGGAGAGGCAGCAGCAGGCTCGTGTTTATTCTCTACGGTCATCATTCTGGAAATAAACTGAAAGCAGGCAAACATGGAAGCAGGAAGATGAGTCAGGAAGGAGCAGAGCGGCTAGAACTAGCTGGGTAGCAGCATGTGTGTGAGAAGCAACAAGATTTGAGATGTGTGTGAGGAAAGAGACATCAGAATTGCTCATGAAGTAGACTGGGTGTGAGAGGGAAAAGAAACAGTCAAGAATGACTTTGAGGCACCATGGAATATTACTGGGTAATAAAAAAGGAAGGGTCCACACTACTGTGAAAACCAAGGATCCAGCTCAAAGACATTGAGCTAACCTGAGAGGAGCCAGGGTGCCAAGCACACACACTGGGCCTCTGCATTTGCAGGAATTCTAACCTAGGGTGTGATGCAGCCAGGCCAGAAGGGGGAGCCCAGCAGCTGGGCATGGAGGTTGGCTAGGAAGGAGCCAGTGCCCAGGGGTGATGGGAAGGTGCTGTCGGGTCAGGGAGGGCTTTTCCAGGCTCTAGGCAAAGTAGGCTGCCCTGCGCCCCTAAGGTTTGAGCATTGTGCTGCATGTAAACCTAAAAATAAAGCAAAAGATTGCTGGGAGGTTGGAGGTGGTACATGGGAAAAGCAATAGGAGACAGGGGAAGACAGAAGTCAGGATGGACTAGGAGTGGGAGGACCCAGATGGCCGTGCTGGAAGCCCAGTGAGGGGGCCACACTAGCATCTGGGGTTCAAAGAACAGCCATGTTCAGGTAAAGATGGCAGTGGGGCACATGGAACACGAGAGATTCCATCCATGTTGCCCATCAAATGAGCCCCATGACATCATCACTGTGTTACCCTCACCTCTCAGGTAAAGGAAATGAGACCCAAAGAGAAGGTTCTGGAAATTTCCATCTACCAATTCACAGGTTAGAGCCCAGGTACCAAGGCTCAACTTCTTGGGGGTCCCCACTTGAACTATTGCTGACACCTGTGTGAATCCAGACACCTTTTGTGTAGGGAGGGCTATTGTGTATGCCTGAGGCCCTTCTGTTTGTCCCCAAAGTCCTTTCTTGTTTATTATCCTACTTGATTTAATGAGGATCAGTGAGGTACCACAGGGATTAGCACTCCTATGGGAATGAGAAAAAATTGGGACCGTGAGAAATTAGTATTTGTTTTAAATCACATAGGTAAGGAAGAAAACCTAATAAAATTGTCTTTCCAGCCTTCTGCCTACTTTACCATGATTATGTGCATACCCAACGGAGACAACTTTACAAGACATAAGTGATCGTGCGTAAGTTGGAAACAGCAAACCCATGCCCTCAAAAAAAATGTGAATATTAAATACAAAACATAATATGATTGTCACTTTTGTCCAGTAGATCTTATAACAAAGCCACTTGGGGAAATAGGATCAATGACACAGACTTCCTCTATGAGAACAGCATTTTCCTAGCATTGAATTTTGAAGAAAAATATTCATGTGGGACTTTGTAGAATAAACGCATGGGATGATGTGAAGGGTGAGCCCAGGACAAAATATTTACAGAAAACGCTATTGAAACTTTTCCATAGCTGGTTTTGACTGTGAAAAATAATAGTAATGATCATCATCATCACAATGAGTCAAGTTCTCTGACCCCTAAGGCACTTCCTCCATCAAGCCAACTGTGAGTACTGCAATCAGCGTATGCATGGTTAACTGACCAAGTAACTTCTGGAATTAAAACATAAGCTGATGGATAATTTACTAGAGCTCTCTTTATTGGCTGTAGATAATGACTACTGTGTTTTGACCCTTGGTCCATGTACACTATGTTCATGAAAAGATAATTTGCCCAAGGGGCCCCTTCTGGCTTCCAGTTCTACAGTATCAAGTCCCTGTTGCTGTGAAGGAAAAGAGAATATTCTTTTGCGTCTAAGGTTCTGGCTTTGCAGGCGTTACTCTCTGTCCACAGCCTTGAGCTGTTCTTCAGTATCCAGGCTCCTAAACTCATCTCGATGCAAGTCCAGGCTTTCCTCTATAAGGGATTAAATAATCCCACTACAAAGACCACACTACCCTGTTTTCTGCCACAGCCACCTACAAAAACACTCAGCATTCATTCTCAGGGCACAATCCTAGAGGTGCCCTTCGAAGGCCATTGTGTCACTTACCGAAATTGGGTGACGTGAACCGACTCAAAACCTTGAATTCTTTTGAATACTTCTTGGAGCTTAGAAATAAAACAAAAGACCACGTGTTCATCTTTGTTCTCACACTTCAGAAAGGCATTTGAGAAAAGAACAGATGCAGACAATACACAAACCAACCGCAGCAAGTGGGCAAAGGAAAGCGATACTGCATACATAGGCAGCTAAAATGACAACTGAGAACGCACACACTCGTGTGCATACACACATACAGAGAGTTTAGTTTTGAGCCTGCTAATAAAGGTTGAATAATAACAGTTTAGAATAGAGGATATATATTTTGCACCAGGTCATATAATAATTCACCCCAATCTGCTATCTTTGCATCCAAGCCAAGCCATTAATTTTGAGAAGTGCTAACTGTACGCAGGCCACTGGTAGAGGCACTGATTGATCTAGCGCCCCCCACACTTTATGATGAAGGCCAGGATTTCGCTGGATGCCTGTCGTCAGCCCCTAAGCAAACAATGTTCTTCATGGAACAGATGCAAAATGCTGACAATGGAGGAGAGGCTCCTAAAGCTTTCTTTTGACAAATAAAAGTTAGAAAATAAGCCAGCATCTAAGAATAATAGTCAATGTACAAATTGGAAAGTCAGCCAATAGTCCTTCCTAGAAAATAGCCCAAGGAATGATATTTGTGGGCAGAGAAAGTAACTTCTCTGTAGAATTTCCTGAGAATAAAAATAGCTAAGAGTCTACATTAAGTATCCATGCTGAATTGAAAACATCAGGGGCTGGGGAGATAGCTCAGTGGAATAAGTGCCTGCCTGGAAAGTGCAAGGTCTGCAGTTCAATCCCTGGTACCACAGAAAGAAAGAAAGAAAGAAAGAAAGAAAGAAAGAAAGAAAGAAAGAAAGAAAGAAAGAAAGAAAGAAAGAAAGAAAGAAAGAAAGAAAGAAAGAAAGAAAGAAAGACCATAACTATTTAGCCAATGATTCCCCATGTGAGAAATAAATTTCTTACTTGCTTTTCAATTGTAGATGCATATTGTGAGTATTTAGCAGAAGACAGATTCAAAAGGTCTCTTGTAAATGGTTCTTTAATCTTGAAAGTGCCCCAAACCTCTATGGGAAACAGAAAGAGGTGTTTAGATTTAATACCTTTCTAATATGATTTTATTAGCAGCATAGGGGCCAGGGAGATGGCTCAGTAGAAGAAATGCTTGCCTGGCAAGCACAAGGGCCTGAGTTCAATCCTTGGTTCTGCCAAAAAAAAAAAAAAACATAAATAAATGAATAAATAAATAAAATTTTGGGCCAGGGAGATAACTCAGTAGAATAAGCACCTCCCTAGCTGCATAAAATTAACAAAGTGTAATTCAATGCCCATCTATTCAGCAGTAGTGTCTTCATATTTTTCATAATAAGTATTCATCTAGAGTAACACAGGAAGGACAACTCCAGCTGGAATTTTCAACTATAGACTTACAACAGGAATGGATAGAGCTGGTATCCAAGACCACCTTTCAAGTACAGAACCACATGGCCACTCTGTGTGGACACAAGGCAGTAACTGCAAACATGCAGCTCATCTGGCACGGGGTGTAAGCATTCTCTACTGCAAATCTGCTTTACAAAGCACAGTGTGTTGACCTGCCTTCTGGTAGCACCACTCTGCAAGAGGAAGGACCCCTGTGAATCCTTCTTTCAGGACCTAGTCAACTGTCACCCCTTCTGTGAGGCCCTCCCTGGTCCTCAGATGCAGCCTTTCTGCTTCTGCACATCTACCATACTTCAGTCTCTACCTCCCTACAGCCTCTGCTGCTTAAACATCTGTCTGTGCCAGTGTGGCCAAGGCCTGTCCCCACAGTCCAGTGGGCAGCACCTGGTGGGCATCACTCCTGGCGGGTCCGTCTTTATATCACCTCAGGATGAACCAGGCATGAACCATCTCTCTGAAGAAAGCCTTTCCTTTATGTTTGTTGAAGCAATTACGCTGTCTTCTTTCTTGCCTTACAACCGGGCCTCCTCAGCATGCCTGGGAGCTTCCAGATGAGAACAATAGAAATGGTCCCTCACATCCTCCTAGAATTTAGCCCAGCACCATCTGTAGAGATGGTGCTTGGTGAATATATGCTGCCATAACCTGACTGCCGTGGTCACAGAAACAGAGTCACAGACACCAGTAGTGTAGGCTAAGCTCCAGTCACACCTTCCCTAGCTCCACTAACACCCATGGCTTCAGAACCCCTGGGCTCCCCTCAGGAGCTTTGCAAGGTCCCTCAAGCTCTGGTGTCCATATCATTGGCCAACATCAGGTTACGAGCATAAACAAGGCAGCATAGCTCCCTCTGCACCCCCTGGTTCCTAAGCTGGCATTGTAACATCCACTTCTTGTATCTTTATTTCTCAGGACGCACTAGTGCCATATGTGCTGTCACTTCAGAGAGCTTCTCAGTGTAGCCAGAGCATGATCCTCCCGCGCTCACACTCTAGCACTAACCCCAGCCACGAGCAAGACAGAGCAGGCTGAACAGTGCTGCCAGGCCAGGCAGTTGCCTGCCTGGGCACTGCGCCAGTCCCTCTAAACCTCAATTTGATATCATATAATTGCAGAACTGGGCTGAGTGGCCCAAGAATTTGCAATGATGCCTGAACCCTTCCTTGCCTTTCTGGGTCTTCTGTGCATGTGAAGAGCGTGCTGGGCCTAAGGGGTGTGTGGTGAGTGCCCTTGCAGACCCCAGCTTCTCTCGGGATGCTGCAGGCCAGAGGAACCTTGCTGCAGCCTGGAAGGGTGAGGACGCCCCCAGCCAAGGTCCTCCCTGCTTACTTGCTGTCTCGCAGAAGTTGATGCTCTGGCTGAGGTTGGTGAGATGACAGTCACAGCTTATGGGGGTCCCACTCGAGTTCAGGTGGCAGTGCTGGTCATCGAGGCAGGTGAAGGGAAACCAGCTGTAGGTGTCCTCACAGGCACAGTGCAGGCCCCCGCTGTGTGTGTTACAGTCTATATGGAGACAGAACCTGCTCTCAGGAGCATGGTCCCAAGCCAAACCTGCGGAACTCAGTCCTCAGCACTGACCCAAACCTGAACCATGTATTTCTCACCAGCAGCCAGCAGGACGCAACAGGACACAAAACTAAACACCGGGCCTAACACCCAGGAGGGACATGAGTCCCCAGGGTGACTCTGCAACCAGAGAGAGGAGCCGAGGATTTTCCAACACTGGAGCTGTTTAAAGGACCCTGAAGGACATTGGCTACCACCTTGTCAGAGTCCCCTCCTTCTACCCTCCAAGGTTGTCCCCAAAAGCAAGGTGGCAAAGACAGAGAAGCCTTTCAGGGCTTCTGGCATAATAGGAAGTTCCATCACTGTGTGCTGTCTGGTTCTTCTTTGGTACTAGACCTAAAATTCTCACTGAAGTCATTGCTTTTTAAGGGACAAAACAACAGGGCAAAGTCTACAGATATCTGTGAAAATGCCCGTGGCCATGAGCACTGTACAGGTCCCCAGGCTCACCATGCCTCGGACGCCCTGGAATTGGGGATTTGGCAAGTCTGCCAGAAGCCATACATTTGCCTTTCTGTCACACTCCCAGCTCCCCTTCTGTGGCCCCAGCATCACTGTGTGGACAAGTCTCTGCACTGCTCCAAATTCCACCCCCATAGTGGCCAGTGCCCTTGGCCTGTCGCTTCCTGCAGCTCCTGTGGCCCACAGCAAGACTGTATAGCAGCTCCAGACCTAGAGCTATTTCCAGCTGCTGCTCTATGAGCAGAACTGGGGCCATCAGAGCACAGCAGCCGGTGTGAACCCTAACAGAGCTCTACTTCCTGTGGCCCAGTACATAGCATTTGGCACAGGGTCTGGTCATCAGCCTGGGACACAGTGATAATCATAGACTCAGCTTCTCTGCTTTCAGCAATGGATAAGCAGTGCGGAGAGGAAATGAAACTTCGTTTGTTTTGCAGCACTGAGATGGGATGCAGTGCCTCTTGTACCCTGGCCCTGCATCCCGCCTTTACTCTCGGAGGCCCCAGCATACGATGGGGTGATGCGTCTTGCCTTACCCCCTAGCACCTTAATGAGCACCTTCCCCAACACTTTTGCCTCACCCCCCTAAGCACCCTAATAAGCATCCTCCTCCCCAGCACACTGGGGAGCGCTGACTCACATGTGGTGGCCTTTGTCCCCAGGATCCTCGAGGGCCCCGGGAAGCAGCCTGATGGGGACATCATTGGGAGCTGCAGCAGTGTCCTCCTCAGGAGCTCCTTCTCCTGGGGATTTCTGTAGGGTACCTGCAGTAGCACCTCAAATTCCTGGGCTGGGTCTGGAGGGAGACAGGTGGTCAGCTGCCCCCTCTGTCATGGGAAAGATGCTGAGAGCGTTCCTAAGCAGCCGTGTTTGTGCTGAGGGGTCATGACTCTCTGTGCTGCTTGTTACAGACTTGTTGACTCTTCTACGCTCTGTGACGCTAACAGCCACCTGTACAGGGGCACGGTAAGCAGGGCCACCTGCCAGAGCACATGCCCACCCCCCCCACCTCCCTGGCTAGGGCTTGGTGGTCTGTCCCAGTCCTGATGGAGGGAGGTGACCAAGGAAACCCTTCTGCTCTCCCCTCCAGGAGCAGTTCTAATGCAAACCCCAATTCGCACCATGCAAGAAGCCTTTCTCCTATAAAAGAACCTTCTGGTAATTAGCTGAAAGTTGAGAATTTTCTTGAAACACAAAAACAGCTACACTATGCCTTGAGACTCTGTGACACTAAGCTCCAGCCGATGAGTGCTGAAAATAATTGTCTTTTCTTTCCTCACACTCTCTGAGAGGAATGATTCTGGCTTCCTACACATCTACTTTCTGGTGTTCTTACTCTACCTTCAGAAACCGGCAAATTCCTACTCATGGGCCTTGGCAAGCACTGGTTCTGGAGCCAGACTGACTGGGCTTGAGTCCGTCTACAGCTCCTAGCTGCATGCCTCTGCTTGACTAACACTGTTTTTATAATATACTTAAATTTTTTAGAAAATCTTATTTATTTGGTACAGAGTCTCACTATGCAGCTTAGACTTGTAGTGATCCTCCTGCCTCAGCCTCCCCAGCCTTGAGATTCCAGGTGTGTGCCACCACATCTGGTTTTGGGGCTGGCACAACACAGCCAGGGCTCTGGGGATTGAATCTGGGCCCTTGAGCTTGCCAGGCAGGTGCTTAGACCACGAAGCTGTCTTCCAAGCCCCATTTGCTGTCCTTTCATTGTCACTCTTGCTGTCAGGGTAGAGGTACGCATGACCTTCCAGGCTGCAATGTCATTTTCTCAGAGCACAGTAGCTTGCCATGGGGAACACTGACGGCAGCACACTGTGGCTGGCAAACACTGCATGGAAGAGAGACGTTGTGGACTGACGCCGGGGCCTAACAGCCATCGGTGTGCACCGTAGATTTCTGGAGGAAATACATTCAGCTCCTAAAACATGCCCAGCACAGGGTGTTCCCAGACCCATCGGTGACCTCTTAGAATGAATACTGGGGAGGAAAGAAAGGAACTCTGTGGGCATGGAGCAGCGGGTCTGCTGCAAGGCGGGACTGCACGCTCCACCTCTCATGAGCACCTCACTCTCAGGAACCGCTGCTGTTCTCGTGTTACCCACTCAGGGTGTTTCAAAATGAACACACAGTGGAACGACCAAACAGAGGCACTTTGGAGCTAGAGCTGCGCTATCCAGGCACCAAGGTTGAAGAAGTGGGGTCTCACCTGGTGACCTTGGCTTATTCACCCTGAGGTCTCCTTTGGTTATGAAGCCATCATGACTCTGTGAGAAAGAGAAGATGCTACTCTGAGGCTTGAGAAAGCAACACTTCATAGGCCTTTAGGTTTCCCAGGTGAATGACAGGCGCAGGTCTGAAATCCAAGCCCAGGCTGGTTGAGGAGTCAGCAAAGACCCCTGAAGTACCGCGGAGCAGAGGCCCTGAGGCAGTGAAGAAGTGGCCTGCCCTGGACGGACAGCTTTCCAGAGGAAGGGACCACCACAGCCCAAGGGCAGGGATTTGACGAGTGGTTGTCAGCACAGCAAGGATTCCAGGGCAACAGAGAGGCAGGGACAGGGAGGGCAGGGTGACAGCCCCAAGGAAGGGATAGTGTGGCTTCTCTGCGCATCTGGGTGAAACCGGGAAGATGCTCCCTTGATGTGCTTTTTAGTTGGCCTCAGTCCTAAAGCCACACTGAGAATAAACAAGCCAAAAACAAGGACAGCCTGTCAGGGATTATAAGGGCCCACAGTGCAGACATGGATCTGGGGTCAGGGCTGGGATTAGGGCTGCTGGGAAGTCTTGGCAGATGGATGCCTTTAAAGGTAAAACAACTGAAGAAATGGTTCAGACACAGAGCATGAGAAGGATCAACACAATCCTCCTTCTTTTCTTTTTCTTTCTCTTCTCCTAAGCAGCTGGAGGGATGCAGGTGTCGCTCCCTGAGATAGGATGGAGGAGGAGGTTTGGCTGGCTCCGGGCACACAAAGTTGAGGATCTACTGGGTGCCCATTGTGAAAGAAAGCCAACGGGGAATCGGGGGCTGAAACAGGGACACCAACATCTAGAAAGATCAAGACTGTGACCCTGGGTGGGGATGAGTGGGGACAGGAGGACTCAGGGATGTTTGTGGCAGCCCCAGAGCTTGCTGCACCCACACGGAGAACAGGCTGTGTTATGTCAGGGATCCAATGCCTCCTCTCAGCCTTCTGAGCACAAAGAGATGGCCTGGTTTACCTAGGTGTCCAGGGAGGCTGATGACTGTGAGAAAAGCCCTGAGGAAAGCTCATTCTGGGGCTACTAAGCTCCCCAGTTCCCACGGCCTTGAGAGGGATGGGTTCTAAACAGGCCAGCAGAAGAGAGACCTCCGTGGCCAACTCACCCTCAGGAAGCTGGTGTGGCCCTCAGCAACGGTGACAGAGAAACAGATGAGACATAGCACCGTGACCCTCATCCTCAGCAACAACGGTGGGTGGCTCGGTGCAGGGCTGGGCAGGGGCCCCACAGGACGCGGAGGCCCTGGAGCAGCAAAGTGAGGATCACAGGCCTGGCGACCTCTCCACCCAGAAGCTGTGACGCCACGTCCTCCACTGCTCCTTTGGACTGGTACATCTCCGTCTTTACAAAATTGCTGTAGCTCTCTCAGCCAGGCCATCAAATTTGACAACACAGCGCCTCTCTGAAGATCACTTCCAGGTATGGGGATGCCCACCTATGATCGAGAGGCTGAAGCAGTAGGATCTCTGTGAGTTTGAAGCCAACTTGGCCTACATAGCAAGTTCAAAGCCAGCTTGAGCTGGGGAGATGGCCCAGTGGAATAAGCGCTTCCCTGGCAAGCACAAGGGCCTGAGTTCAATCCCTGGTTCTGCAAAAAAAAAAAGAGAAGAAGAAGAAGAAGAAGAAGAAGAAGAAGAAGAAGAAGAAGAAGAAGAAGAAGAAGAAGAAGATACAAAGCCAGCTTGATAGGAAGCCCCTGTATCAGAAAAAAACAAAAACGAAAAAGAAAGTAAAAATATAATGACAACACAAACACAATTTGCTTTGCCTGGCAACTGGACACATTTAACATCAGCCCTTTATGTTTCACTGAAGTTTCTTTTCATCTTGGGAAACATAAACATTAGAATAACCAGATACCCTTAGAGGATCAACTTTGTGTTTAAACATAAAACAATAGGAAACTAACCCAGCAAACTTCCATATTTAGAGAGGATACAATTAGCAGCAAATCATCCTCAAGCTACAGTTACCCCAGACCCTGCACCTCAAACTCAGAAGCCAGTTCCAGCCTTACTTCACCACAAGGAAGGCTGACAACAGCACTGCATGGGGGAAAGACACTGTCCCATCTTCCCATCCAGTTCCATCTTTCTCCCCAGATGACTTGGTGTCCATGACAATCAGTCAGAACGGTCCTGTCCAATACGTGGCCGCTAGACACTGGCAGTTCTCTAAGTTTTGGGAGCCACAGAAAGCTTAGAAATTGATCAGATGTGTGTAGACTGGGCCTCTGTCTAAAGCAAAGAAGCTGCCTCCGTTCTGAGAAAAACATTCTGTCTGGTTCAAGCCAACTAGTTGCTAGGCAACCTTGTGTCTTGTGTTACAAACTTGGCAGAAGTATAAATAAAGGCTCATTTTGTTGAGCATTGAGTTAGTCTTGCCCATCAGGCAGACCAGCGACCACCTAGCCCAGCTTTTATCCTCTTGTCTACGTGTCTCCCCGGGGATCCCTACATGTAAGTGCGGTTACAGTTAAATTTCAGAGTCAGTTTCCCCATTGCACTAACTGTGTTTCCACTACTCAGGAGCCACAGGGGCTGTGGGGATGACCACACTGCATGTCAGATAACAAAACACTGTTGTCCTGATCCCTACTGTGTCCTGGTTCCCATGGTGTCCAGGTCCCCATGGTGTCCTGGTCCCCACAGTGTCCTGGTCCTCTGGTGTTTTGCTGTCTTGGTGTGGGGACCACAACGCCATTTGGACCACAACACCATGGAGACCAGGCCATTGTGGGGACCAGGGCACTATGGGGACCAGAGCGCCATGGAGACCAGGAAGCCACAAGGACCAGGACACCACAGGGACCAGGACACAGCAGGCACAGTTGTGCCTCTCCCGTTCTTTCTGCACTCCTTCAGCTATTCCCTTTACCCAACCTCTGAGCGAGAGGTTACAGCATGTATCAGGTATACATAAGCAGATTGTTTTAAGAAGAAAGAAAAAGGGGCCAGGCGTGGTGGCGCATACCTGTAATCCCAGCACTCAGGAGGCTGAGGCAGGAGGATTGTTGTGAGTTCGAGACCAGCCTGAGCTACAAAGTGAGCTTAAGGCCAGCCTGAACTTCATGGTGAGACCCTGTCTCAAAAAGACAAAAAAAAAAAAAAAAAAAAGAAAAAAGAAAAGAAAAAGGGGAAAGAAAACTCGTGACACTGGGAGCTTGTGCCTCAGCCAAGGTGGTGAGGAGCAGGGACACGGCCCTGAGGGTGGGTGTATGGGTTTTCTGCAGGCTTGGGAGGGGTTGAACTGGAAACTTGGGGACTTACACCAGTGCTTGCAGAGCTGAACCTAGCTCACCCTGAGGAGAAAATAAGCACTAATTGGTGGTGGTGGCTTTGGTGGAGGCCTATAAAGTGTCCTTGTCACCATCCCCATCCCTGGCCATAGGAGACCTACAACCTGGATCCTCCCTGAGAGGGGCATGTGCTTTGGGGCTCAGAGAACTGGGTTCCGAGCCCTGGCAGAGCCTCCAGGTCATGCACTCTCGTCTGCTCCTCCCTACCCCATCTTCATCCCTGTGCACAACCTTCCTTAGGAAATGAGATATTGAATCAGAATTCAGAGTCTGGGGGATCTTCCAGCAGTATCTGGCCACAGCACCCTGCACTCCAAGGAGTCACACCTTGACTGGGGCTTACCTCCAGACTCCTCGCCACACGCTGCGGCCCTCTGCGTAGTGCCCTTCCAAGGTGCACCGGTGGCTGGAACACAGCTTGTTCTGTTTGCATGCAAGGGTCTGTGGTGTCAGGGCAGCCACAACATGCACTGAGTCACCGTGGCTGGGCACAGCTTGCTGCCTTGGCACCCAGACCAGGCCAGGGCACACGCTTGTTGGACAGGAGCCTTTTCCTACAGCTCTCCTTCCCCTGAGGGCTGGGCAGAGGAAAGCGCCATGACCAGGACTGGAGAATCCTGACAGCAATAGCGAACCTGGGTCTGAAATCTCCGGAGAGCAACTGCTGTGAGGAGCACAGAGGGGCACCCTGCCCGGTGCAGCTGCTCGGCGAAGCTCTGTGGTCCTGCCCTGGACACCGTCACACCTGTGAGAGCCCAGGAATGCAGCCTTCCCATAGGAGGGTAGCCAGGAGGGGAGGAGAGTGGTGGGGGCAGGGGTGACCTTTTCTCAACTTGCTCCACCTCCTCCAGGCTAAAGAATTCCCCTAAAATTCTCCTGGATAAGGTGCCACAGGGTGGGGTGGAAAGAGAGGGGGCGCTGGCCAGGAGCCTGGGGTGCTGGAGAAGGGTGTTTTCTGTGTTCTGCTGTCTTTAGGAAGCCTCGAGCTGCTTTGCTTCGCTAGTGAAATCTGGTTTCCTCTCTAGGGAACCATCCAATTTGGATGAAAGATCAAGTTCTATTATCTGCAAGTCACTTCAGGTTGAGGCAGTGCAGAGACCAAGGGCGGTGAGGTCTAAATCAGCGTGCTATCACGGCCTGCAGCGGCAGGAGTGCTTTCACCAATGTGACCAGAAAGCAAGCCAAGGACCGCTCTGGATTCACTCATTCGCAGTGGCTTTCCAGAGAACACTCCGCATTCCAGCAGCAGCATGAGGCGCTTACCAGGCACAGCACGGAGCAAAACAGGAATCAAGCAAAGACCTGTGAGCTGAGAAGGGCCTGCGGAAACTGCGAAGGACGCACACAGGAAAACTACGAAACTGGAAACGCGGAGGAAACCCGCGCGAAGACTGCGCGCTGTGAATATCACATCTCATAGGCTTGAAACTTGAAAAGTAAATGAGAAAAGGAGACAAGGGAAACAAAGCGTTGTAAATGAGGAGAAGAAGCGGGGTTGAAGTGGGGGAGAAGGGGAAAGAATCAAGTAGTATGGTGGGCAGATACAAATCTCCTGTGATGAATGTGATCATTACGTATATCTAAATTGTACCAAGGGCCAGCCAAATAGCTCAGCCGATTAAAGCACCTTCTTAGGCAGAGCACAGCAAACAGGGGTTTGATCCCGGGGCCTGCTGCTCTGGCCCCGCCCCTGGGGCACATTGAGAAGGCCATTGAGACTGGCAGTGCTGATGCAGGCCTGTAATCCCAGCACGTGGGAGGCTCTAGACAGGGGAATCACTACGAGTCCAGTCTATGTAGTGAGACCCTGTAGACCCCTGCTCTAAACATAGAAAAAAAAAAAAATATATATATATATATAATAAAGCACTGAAATTAGACCCTAGGGACAGAGCTTCCTAGGAATCAGAAGAGAAAAAGCTGTTACCTTCTTAAGAAGGAGAAAATGCTTCGCAGAGCAGTGAATTCTAAACACAGTATCTTTTGTGAACCAACAGCATTTCCAGCAATGTTGAGGCATGTGATTTTTTTTTATTTTTTATTTATTTATTTTTGGTAATGGGAATTGAACTCGGGACCTCACGCTTGCCAGGCTGGCTCTGTACTGCTGAGCTAAATCCCCAGCCTGGCCCATGATTTTATTTTGTTTATTTATTTATTTTTGGCTGAACTGGGGATTGAACTCAGGCCCTTGCACTTGTCAGGGCTTTTTTTTTTTTTTTTTTTTTTTTTTCCAGCCCATAATTTTAAGTGAGGTCTGTTAGGATCTTGCAGGCTCCAACCCCAGAGAATCCTGATGTTCCCCATGCCGCCAGGCCACTGCCCCTCCCAGGACTCTGCATGCCCAGTTCGGGAGCAGCCTGAAGGAGAGCACACAGAGGCCAAGTGACCTGACCTCCCCAGGCTGTTGAAGTCACCAACCATTGCTTCTTTGTCCCCTGCCACCTTAAGAAGAATAAAGCTAATCTGTCCCATAATTGAGTCCAGGTCTTCCATAGCCCCTCATGTGTTTTCCATAGTTTTGCCTATTTTTAAGGTCCACCGGTTACAAAGGGAAACCAACTTTCCCTTCTCATAAATGGCCAAGAACATCTAGAAATGTAGATGCTTATCTAGGAAGAGCATGTCACAAAGTCCCTGTACTGGAGACACCATCCTTTGGGTTAGGGACCTCCCGTATCGGTCTGCCTGTGTTGCAATGCATCTTAGTAGGGATGTGCTTATAAAATGGAGCTAAACCTGCTGGGCATGGTGGTGCACACCTGTAAATCCCAGTACTTCAGAGGCTGAGGCAGGAGGATCACCAGGAATTTAACAACCTGGCCTATGTCATAATCAGTTTATGGCCAGTCTGAACAACATAGCGAGACTCTGTCTCAAACAAATAAGGAATTGGAGCTGAAGATCCACTGCTCCTCTGGGGAGGGGCAGGGGAGTCACGAGGCAGCAGGGGCGGCATACAAACTGGTGCTGGGCTGGGCATGAGGAAGGCCAGAAGGTCAGCTGGAAACCGTGTTTCTCACCTTCTGTTCTTCATGTCACTGAAGCCAGCAGGTCCCTAGGGGCTGGGATTTGGCCCTCAGAACTGAAGGGAGCCCTGTAGTTTGTTACCAGTCTCAACCAATCCTGAAATACAAAACAAACAATAGACATCAGTGGTGCCAGGCATGCACTTGGCGAAAACCTGGATCTAAACACATGAGTATGTGCCCTCCAGGACTTAATAGAAGATCATGGTGTATTCAGTACTTAGATTGTTTCATAAATTGTGTGTTTTTCTGAAGCTGAGGACACACCAATAACACACCACAATCCATTCTAGTTTCCTGCTAGAATCCATTAGCAGGCACCGAGCTGTGTTCCTTAGTTCTTCCTGCATAGGCTGTAGGGCCTCTTGACCCTGCACCCACAAAAGGCCAAGTAAATAAAGGAAGGGGACTGGGCACTATGGCTTCAGGACCTACCCTTACTGAACCACCCAAAGACAAGCTGGCCTCCTACAGTGAGGAGAGGCTGTCCTTCTAATCTGACTGCAAGGCTCCATCCACTGTCATGTCACACAAGAGCCTACCAGACAGACACAAAGGTCCGTTGGCCACACAAAGCCAGCTAAACAAAGGTGTCATGGTCCATCTGGTCCACTGGACACTTCTTTTTCTAGTGACCTTGGTCTCAGGGACTCTGCATTGAACAAATGGAGACAAATGAAAAAGAAAGACCTTCCAGCCTCCTTCCTTCATCCGTCTATTCAGGTAGTTCTGGGAAGAGTCTGGTAGCCTGTGTTCCTAGCAAAAGGACAATTTCATAGGAACAGACAGCCACAAACCTGAGCCCTGGGGAAAGGGAAATGGCAAATGATATCTGTTACTGGAATGAGTTCTCTAAGATGCAACACCAACATAATTTTCCCGAGTGCCATGCATTAGGAGTAGTATCTAAATTAGCAGTTTGTTTGCAGGAGGACCAGGGAAAGCCATGAACTCCAGAGGACATCCCAGTGGCTTGTCCATTTTTCAGAGGGCTGGGCACCCTTGGGCCGGCTCTCAGAGAAGGATGCCCACCCCAGGGCTATGACACAAGCAGCAGACTTGAGTCACACACAGGAGCGAAAGACTTGGCGCTTTTTCTGATGGTTTATTCTATAATTACAAGAGGTTTGAAAACCATGAAAAAAAAATGTGTATTTCCATATAAGTTTTTAAAAACTTGAAGACAGAGAGGGGAAGAGGAGGATGTACAGTGCAAATTACAGTGAGATTTCCTGACAAGTATGCTAAGATTTCCACAGGACTGGCTCTGCACCCTCATGGCTGTCACCAACAGAGAAAACAGTGAGTGCCATTGGAGGAGAAGCCTCGGTCAGTGTGGTTTAGCGAACACTTGTTTTTAAGGAAAATGTATTGTGTAATCATTGTTTTGTCACTGAACATTAAAACAAAAGAAGCATTCACAGCACTAGAAAATCTGTATCATATCATCCGGGTGACCCAGCACAGGGCTGAATTCCTTAGCACTTCCTGGGAGAAGACTGTACAGCAGTCTGGGTGGCTGTACAGTAACTGGAAGGAGGAAATGAGTCTTGCACGGGATTGGTCCGCCTCCCAGGTGCCTGCCCCCACTGTCACCCCACTTTACAGATGAGGAAGTAGGGGCACAAAGAGGATAAGTAATGGGTGAGCCAGGAACCATCCCAGCCTGGCTGCAAAATCTGCTCTGCTAACCTCAGCTGCTTTTTAAAGAGGACAAGAAAACATGCATGCTAAATAATCCTCCAAAAGGTGAGAGCAAACCCAGCTGTCACAAGACAGAGTGCCCTGGCCCTTGGGACTTTTCACCTCTTGCTGGAAGCCCCTGAAGTCTGGTAGAACCCTCTATTCTACTTCATCTGACAAGGAAGCTTGGGGGGGGGGGGTAATGAAGTGCTAGCCCCGAAGTCAGGATGTGCAGGGTTCAAATGCAATTGATAACAAAGGACCCAAGTTTGATCCCAGGTACCGGATGCCATGCTAGCCCTGAAAGGAGGCCCATGTAGCGGCACATGCTTGTAATACCAGCACTGGGGAGGCCGAGACAGGAGGATCACCACGCATAGCGAGACCCTGTATCAAATAGAAAATAAAATAAAATATAACAGAATACAGAAAATGTGTGCTGTAATACACATGAAGTGCTTTTCCTTGTCCAATATCGAAGAAATTCCTCTTGCTGCCCTGGCCAGAACCCTGCCCACATCTCAGACCCCAAGAGCCAGGCCCTCCGCAGTGAGATGCACTTCTCTGGCCTCCAATGCAGAGGAAAGAAACCAGCAGGACTTTGAACCCCGCTGGGTTGGAGGCTAAAACCTCAGGCCACCACTCGGCGGAGGTAGAGGGCGTTCCCGCGGGTCACAGCTGCCGCAGAGCAAAACGAGTCAGGCTCCCTCCCACACCCTTCGGTGACCCTGTGGCTGTGGTCTGCTTCCTCGTGAGGACAGTCGCGCGAAGACCGCGTTCTTACTCCCTTATGGGTGCTTCTTGGCAGCGAAACTCAGGCTGACCTGCCCCAACGCACACCCGCAGGACGTCCCTTGAGCAAAGGGCGACATCTAGTGGGCATAATTCACAGCGCGGGCGAGGCCGCCGGCTTACAAAACAAGGTGGACTCCGCTGAGACTCGGGTAGGGAGTCTCCCGACCAGGTAAGCAGCTTGCCTCTAACCCGAGCCACCCGTCCAACCAGGTTTATTTGGAGCAGAGCGCAGCCATTCGCCTGTTTATTCGCCTACGGCACACTGGTATTAGATGTCCACCGGGCACAAGGCCTCGAAATCTGCAGGGACTCCCTCAGGTTCACGCAGCTCGGAGGCCCGCACGACGGGTCAGAACACACAGCGCCAGGCTGCAGAAAGCCGAGGAGGCGCGCGCAGTGAGAGGAGGAGGGGAGGGGGGAGGAGGAGGAGGAAGAGGAAGAGGAAGAGGAGGAGGAGGAGGAGGAGGAGGACGACGACGACGACGACGACGACGACGACGACGCGTCCGAGTGCAGATCCCTCACGGGCACCCGCATCTGGCCTGCAGATGTGTTTTGTTTGAACTGTGCAGCGCTTTCAAAACCCTGCATGCGCGTTGCCAGTATTTAAACGTCTGGGAATCTGGCGTGATTTCAGCTTCTTTTGGAAAATGGGAAGCCCTGACCACAGTATGTCCCCATCCCTGCCAGGTGACATTCAGCCTGGCCTGGGGGAAACATCTTTCCTAACACTTCTTCATAACGGCCACTCATCGAATCATTTCAGTGAGGTTGTGGGAGACTTCACACCAATAAGGTATGGAACTCAAAGTCAGGATAGAGCAGTCACTGAAAATTAAATCCACCGCTCCCCTCGCTCCACACCGATCAGCTGTTATGGAGAAAAGCAGCCACTTGTCAGTGAGAGATTGAACAGTTACGTTCCCTGTACATACAGTTTATACTACTGTTCATTTTCTCTATGTTAGAATTACATACAGGTAATTAGAATTACACACGTATAGTTAGAATTACATGTATGTAACTAGAATTGCATACACGAAATTACAAAACTATAGACACATTAGACAAAAATAGGTAGTTGCTGAGAAAAGCATATTGAAAGAACAGTCAAAACCCAGACATTCCAAAAAGAAATATTGACAGGTTGCTTTATTTTATTTACTTATTTATTTTTATTTTTATTTTATTTTATTTATTTATTTATTTTATTTTTTTTTTTTTGCAGTTTAGGGAAGGGTCTAAAGGGTGTTCAGGGTCTCACTACTAGATTGGACTCATAGTGATCTGCCTGTTTACAGCCTCACAAAAGCTGAGATTACAGGCGTGCCCCACCACACCCAGTCTCAATTCCTGTCTCAGCATGCCCCAGGGTCACAGCCAGCATGGCAGGCCTGGGGATTGAACCCTGGCCCCTGTGGCTGCTTGCGGGCACTTTAATCCACTGAGCTATTTGGCCAGCCCTGTGTTTTTATTTTTGCATCAAGGTGGGTTCAAGTTTCCCTAAGACATGCATGGCACTTGCTCCTGGACTGAAAAAATGGAAAACAGAATGGAGATGAGCATACAACACAGTGAAACATTTATGGCAGAGTCTGTTTTGTGCTGCTATAGCAGATTCCAAGAGACTGGGTAATTTATGAAGAAAAATGTATTTTTGCTTGCTGTTCTAAAAGAAGGAGGAGTTGGCACATAGAGAGCTCTTGTCATGGTTTGTATCTAGGGGGCCCCCCAAAGCCTCATGCAGTCATGGGGTGGCTTCTGGAGTTTGTGGTTGATTCATGATTGTGGATGTGAGTGCTGTACCTGCCCTGGGGCAGACAATCTACATACAAATGCAGAGAGGAGGAAGAGGCTCGCTAGCAGCCGCAGCTGCTGCCCCTCCCTGTGTTCTTTGCTGTTTTCCTCTGCCATGAATGGCTGCCCTCTGCCACATGCCACTCTGCATTGGAGCCAGTCGAGTACGGCCTGAAACCTCCACTAACTGTGAACTGAATAAACCTTTCCTTCCTTCATTTTGGGCATCAGGTATATTGTGCCAGCAACAAGAGAAAAGTAACTGAGACAGCACTCTTGCAGTGTTGTTGCAGGTGAAGGACATCAAATGAGAGAGTGAGAGGGAAGGGGAGGAAAATCAGCAGAGTCAGCCCTTTTCTAATCAGCACTACCCCACCTGTGAGGTCAAGATGGCACAGAAGGGGCTAGAGAGATAGTTTGGTGGTCTAAGCTTCTGCCTGCCAAGCACAGGGATCCAAGTTCAATTCCCAGTACCACACGCCATGCTGGCCCCGGAACCCCAGGCATGCTGTGCCGGCCACCGAGACCAGGCATGGTGATGCACACCTGTAATCCCAGCACTGGGGAGGCTGAGACAGGAGTCTGAGCTGCATAGTGAGACCCAGTACCAAATAAATAAAAGATTAAAGGAAAAAAAAAAAAAGATGGCACAGAAGCCCCATACAACCACCCTCTGCTCACTCTTAGCACAGAACACAGTAAATCACACAAGACTCCCAGCACTTTGGTATGAGACAGGCTTCCTGTCAGATGGTGCCATGCAGCTGGAGCTGATGTAAGCGTGCTGGGCCAACCCGCATTAGGGTGCGCCAGGCTATAATTTTAGTAGGTTAGATGTATCAATTGTTCTTTGGGCTTCTGTTTCCAATCACGAGGCATTCACTGAGGCTTAATCTCATGGTAAGTGGGGGTGTACCTGTGCACACAGGAACACCTCATGTGCAGAGGCCTCGACCGTATGGCAGGGTCTGATCACAAGACCCAAAACTTGGGGACTAATACTGTAAAGTGCCGGCGAGGATGCTGGGCTCTACAATTCTCATGACACTGCTGACAGAGGTGTAAATTCTACAGCCACTTTGGAACCAGTTGTCAGCGTTTCCCATGGGGCCCAGCAATCCCACTATTTGCTCAAGAGAAAAGAAAGTACAGTGCAAAGGTGAGACACAATGTTCAGAGCTTTTCACTTTAAAGAGAATAAAAAAATTTTAAACAATAAAAATGATACAGAATTTCAAAACAAGATGACAAGAGCTGAGGAGATAGCTCAGTAGAATAAGGGCTTGTCTGGCAAGTACAAGGGCCTGAGTTCAATCCCTGGTTCTGCAAAAAAGAAAAGAAAAAGTCTGCTATTGTTTAGGGACCAGGGAGATGGCTCAGTGGAATAAGCGCTTCCTGGCAAGCGCAAGGGCCTGAGTTCAATCCCTGGTTCCACCAAAAAAAAAAAAAAAAAAGACAGAGATAGAGACAAAACATGATGACAAGAAATTAACAATGGTTACTATGTTGCATACGGTTATTTTCAAAGTAGTTGCTGGGATTACCAGCTGTAGGTTTGCAAAGCTAATCAAATAATCAAGCGCTAGCTGTTCCTTTCAATGAACCAATAGAGATTAGTGGAACAATTACCTCAGCTATCTTGTGGGTATATGTATATTTTCCCTTCTTTCTCTCCTCTTTCCCCACAGCCCAGTTGTTCTGTCCTTTGGGGCAGTTTCTTTCCCTTTTGTAGCATCCATTTTACCTTTCAGATTTTATTTATGCTTTCAATTTCCCCCACATGAGCACAAACTAAACTGTCTGAGAAACACTTCAAAGAATCAACAACTCAGATCTCATCTGACTGAAAAGTTTTTGCATGTTAAAAGAAGTCGCTAACAATAAAAAGAAAGCCCAAGGATTGGGAAAAAAATTTAACCATGTGTCCCTCAGACAAAAGACTTCTGTCTAGAACTTATAAAGAATTAAGGGCTGGCCAGTTAGCTCAGTGGACTCAAGTGCCTGCTTAGGCGGGGCTTCAATCCCTGGTATGCTGTGCTGGCCTGCCCCCAGTGCATGCTGAGACTAGGATTGAGACTGGGTGTGGTGGCCCACGCCTGTAATCCCAGTTTTGGGAGGATGAAAACAGGAGAATTGTTATGAGTCCATCTATGGAGTGAGACCCTGTACTAAATACATAAAAAAAAAATTAAAACTCAGGCCCCCCAAATGAAAGGCAAAGATAGGATCTGAGATGAAGACACACTTCTCAGACACAGAAAGATAAATGGCAAATAAATATATGAAAAAATGTTCAACATCATCCATCAACTGAGAAATGCAAATTAAAATAACACTCATATTTATCTGCCCAGAAGGAATGGCTGTCATCAAGAAGTCAACCAATAACAGATGCTGGAGGAGCTGCGGGGAAAAAGGAACCCTTCTCCACTGTCAGCGAGAATGTAAACTGGTACAACCACTGTAGAAATACCTGAGGAGACTCCTCAAAAAAATTAGGAGTAGAGCTGTTCCCCTCTTGGGGGTATTTTTCCAGAAGAACTGAAAACATTGTACTACTGTGACATATGTGTCCCCAAGTTTATAGCAGCACAGTTTGTCATAGCTAAATCTTGGAAACAACCCAAATGCCCATCAACTGAGGAATGGCTAAAAAAAAGGATGTGGTATTTTTCTACAGTGGAGTATTACTCAGTTATAGACAATGCATTAAAGGGAAATGGCCACAACTAGAGACCATACTCATAAGTGAAACAAATCAGATCCGCATGTGTAAACATCGCATTATCTCCCTAGTGTAAGAAATACTCACACCTTTGTTCCTAACAACTAGATCCTGGTGACAAGGCAGGTGTCCCTCCACAGGAGGAGGAACAAGTTCACATTCTACCATACTATGGACCCTGCCGGGGAAGCTGTGTGACATTCTTTGCAAATGTGCCTGGGGCTGTAGGAGCTAGGGAGAGCTCAGCTTGCTGGGAGAAGACCACCGTGCCGGTAGGATGTATGCCATTCTTTGCTGTCAGTCTGTATTCTCCCACCTGGACCTGACCCCCCAGGCATGGCCTACTTGGAAGACTTGGGCTCATCACACAGGGCCTCAGAGCCTCTTTTCACTGGGACAACCCCAGCTTCATTCAGCAGGATTCCCTGAGTGCCACTGACTTCGGAGCATAGGACTACAGTAAGTCCTGTCACAGAGGTAATAAGAAGTACATTCGGTTCTAGGACACTGAGGCAGATAATACTGTGGGAGGAACAATAAAAACACTATTATAGTTTTTTATTTTGTATGTATTTAGTATAGGGTCTCACTACAGAGATCAGGCTAGTAGTGATTCTCCTGTTTTCATTCAGCCTCCCAAGTGCTGGGATTATAGGCATGTACCACCATGCTCAGTCTCAATCTCAGTCTCAGCCCACCCTGGGAACAGGGCCAGCACGGCGCACCAGGGGTCGAAACCCCACCACTGCGCACTGCCTAAGCAGGAGCTTTAGTCCACTGAGCTATCTGGCTTGCCCAAAAGATATTAATTATAGTTTTGAGGGGATTTTATGTATTTAAAAACACTATTGAGAAAGCTATTACATGGTACAGTAAGCATTTCCAGTGCTGTCTGCTGCTCACATCCAATAAAAGCAACAAGGAGCAGAGCCATAAAAGCATAAGAACTGAATTAAAATTTGCAGATTAAAATCGTCTGCTGGTCCTCTGTAACTTTCATTACCAGTACCAAGGACATATGGTGAGAGCCAGCTTGCCCATGATGTCACTGTCTAGAGACTAGGGGTCTGCTTTTGATTTTTCTGAGGCTTACCATAAACACCGTACATTGAGCCTTTAACTTTTGTTGAGCAATTTTCTGTCTTTAGCATTTAGAAGCATATCATATAAGTGATTCTTTCTCTCTCTCTCTCTCTCTCTCTCTCTCTCTCTCTCTCTCTCTCTCTCTCTCTCTCTCTCTCTCATACCAGGGTTTGAACTCAGGACCTTGCACATTCCAGGCACATTCCTTAAGCCCCTGAACTATCTCCCTGGTCCCATTCTAACTTCTCTTAAAATGTTTCCTTTCCTTTGATCTTTATCATTAATCTTTAGGCCTCAAAGCAGGTTCTTACACACACCTTTCTCAATCTCATTGCTTTGTGCATGGGTCTTGCAAGCTCTTACTCGTGGAGTTTAGTCAAGCATATTGTTCACACTCCGTAAACTGGAGATCTAATTGTGACGTGTCATCTGCAAGTGGATTGGGACAATTTTGCTGAGGTGGTACCCATACGCATTCACACACGCACTTTCTCTTCCTGGTCCCTCACACTTGTGCTCATGATGAGGAGCATTCTGGGGTGAGGATGCAGGCATCTGTCACTGCAAGACAGAAAGCTCAAGTGGCCCTCAGGGCCTGAGAATGAGACAGGGTCAGGTAGCAGGCTGCTTGATATCTCAAGAACATGAGAGGTATTCTTTAGAAACAGAGAACTGGTATAAGAGACAAGCAGATAGACACAAGTGACATCAGGAGAAGTCAGCTCACAGGGGGAGACCTGCATCCAGTAAGCTGGAAACCCACTGCACAGCTACAGGCCTTGGAACCAGTAGCATAAGTTCCACTTCAAGAGCTGATAAGCATAGGACCCCAGAAAAGCCAGTGTTTTCCACTGGCAAAAACTAATATTTCAGCTCAACCAGTTAGACAGACAGGGTCTCTTTTATTTGAAGGAAGGTTGGACTTTTTCCCCACCCATCATGAAGACAATCTTCACAGACACACACTGAAAAGTGTGTGAACAAATATCTAGGCATTCCATGGACCAGTTAGGGTCAGGCATACAAATCACACCAATCTAACCAACCACAAGCTGCCCAGCCCAGAATCCTCCAATCTATGGTTCTACATTGCTCTTGCTACTCTTGTGAAGTTTCACACAGCTGACTGTCATCACACACCGGGAGAACTGTGCAACTGTAAAGTTTGGGGAAACCCATCTATTTCATCATGTGGGAATCTGGCAAAGTCTTGAGGGGTGAACCTGAACACATGCACTACAGGTAGTGAGGAGGCATCAGGCCTCATGATGATCCCACCAGTGGGCCCAAGGAGCATTAGGTCTTACCTAGGAGCCACCAGGGGTTTGAGCCTGAAGTACCTTGTTTGTGCTATGAACAATTTTCTCTAGGTCACCTTGGCCATCCACGGGCCACACATGTGTCTCGTGACCTTGACATATGACCTGAGTTGACACCCACCCCACTTCTGATACTGAGTCCAGCTGGTCTCAACCGCCCTACCTATTAAAAGCTCAATCTTTGCCCATGGCTGTTGTGTTACCAAGACTCCCGCAGGACAACATCCTCTTGAAGTGTCCTGTTAAGAATTGGGACTATTCTGAGATTCCTAGTATCAGATCTTCTAGTCTACAAAATATTAGAAGTTGGCTTTCATAAGACGAACAACAACAACAAAATCCAAGGAAAAGAAAAAAAAAAAAAGCCTTTGCTGAGGGTAGAGTATTTAGGGGTAGTTCAGTGAAAGAAGTGCACTGGTCACAGAATAGATTTCCAGTCTAAGAAGCAAGAGACTAGCTGTCTTCAGAGAAGGTGTGAAGGTAGGGTGACCAGTGGAAGAGTAGAAGTGTCCCTAGGTGCAGCAGTGCTGTGTGACGCCCCACAGCCATGGAGAAGCAGCTCTTGAGTGCTGCCGCCCACTATAAGCAACATGTATGTCACTACCTATCCTTTTTGCCATCTACCCCTTCCCTGGAGAAACAACCTCTAGATAGAACTAATCCATAAACTCAGTATTGAAGGAGCATGTACTAGTACCAGGCACTTTGTATGTGTTTCTTACATAAATTTCACAAAAACACCTGTTGTTCCTTCTAGTCTTCCTTCCATCTCATGGGTTATGAAACTTGGGCTCTGAAGGGTTGGCTGGGGACCTGGGGTTACACAGCAGGTGGAAATCTCTAGAAATCTAGTGGAAAATCTGTTCCACCACGGGCTCCTGAGCATTTCATTATTAATCCTTGAACTGTGACTTAATGAATCTCTCTGTACTTGGATTTAGGCATCACAAGACCTTAACTGTGTGGTTTACAGCAAACTTTCAGCCTTAGGACGTTTGAAAGGGTGAGGTTTTCCCTTATTGTGTTTCTGAAACCGTCTTCGTTAAAGAGAAGATGGTTTGAATCTGGGTCCTAGAACATAAGCTTAAATGACTGTTTTAGATTCTAAAGAGGTAATGTAGGTCTTCCGTCTGGCTGCTTTGTAACTTGGTTCCAAATCGCATGACTGGAAATAAATGTAATTTAATCAACTTGAGCGCCAGAGGGAGGATGGTGTAGTTGGAGGGAATTCAGCTCAGCTGGGCTACAAAAGTGACTTCACTCGGGGTACGCGACCCCAGAATATTCGTGCCTTTTGCACCCAGGCGGCTCTGACCCTACCCCTATTTGCTCACAGAGCACCGCTTTCTCTCCTGCCTACCAGGGGAAGCAACGTGTGGCAGGCGTTAAAAACAAGGCAACTCCAGTCTGCATCCAGTTCCATGTTACCAGCTGCTGGCTCTGGAGAAGGATTTTCATCATAAACCAAGAGTGCTCCTCACCTTCCTCTGAGGCCAGCTGCAGTGGTGGATGCAGATTCTGGTGCTCAAGCAGCATACCAGAAGTGCTTTTCTAAAAGTAATTTCCTGGAATCTCTCTCTGCCCTCTCCATTTCTTCAAAGCCCTAAGCTTTTAAACTGCCAAGACTTGAAGGGTATATGAAATTCTCTCTTCATGACTTTGCACATGGCCACAATGCTGACATTGACATCTTTGGATCTTGAGAGCAGGCCACATAACTAATGTCCAGTGCTGGTAAGGATGACATGGCTGCCCTAGGTCCTCAAGACACCTGGAGAAACAAGCTTCTTAGCCTTGGGGAGCACCTAAAAAAGCAGGATGGTATTGGGGGGCCCAGGTGCTAAGCCTACGGTGCTGGTCCAGGACAGCCAGGTAGCCAGTGTCCCTAGGAAGGGTCAGAGGCTGCTTCTACCTCATCCTCTTTGCTCTTAGATGTGTTCCTAGCGACATAACCTTAAGTCACTCTGGGCCTTGGCTTAATCTGTAGAAGGAGCTGGTGTAGCAAGGGAACTCCATTAACTGAGACCCTTGCTGTTCGAGACCTGCCCCCCCCCCCATTCACCTGCTCGGGGTGTGTGAGGGTGCCTCACCCGGAAGCCAGATGACCTCCACAGAAGCCTCATACCCTCAGAGTAAAGGGAACATGCTGTTCTTCCTCCGGGCACCCCACCCGAATCTGGAGCCTCTCCCCACTTAGGCCTGAGCCAAGGGCTCCTGTCACCCAACCACCAGCAGAGCCAGGCCCAGGGCCATTCAACAAAACACTGATGCGGACTGACTGTAGTTTGGCTCCACCCAGCCCTTTCTGTGCTATCTCCAGCCAAAGGCCTGGAGGCTTTTATCTTTCATGGCTGGGCCAGGCAGTGCTAAACAACACCACCACTCCCCTTCCTGTTTGGGGTCCCACCCCTGCTTCTGGCCTCTGTGTCAAAGGACAGAGCCAGTTAGGATGGGCAGCCACGCCATTAGGCTTCCGGGAGTGGAAAGGTGCCCAGATGGGATGCACAGCCAGACTCTGCTTCCTGTATCCCAGAACTAGCACGGGCCTGCCTGGGGAGGCATGGGAAGAGGTGGAGGGAGGATGGGAGGCCTCTTTTGGCTGGAGCAAAACACAGCGTGAATGTGTTCCTATTGATTAGACTAAATAAAGTACATTATAAAATTAAAGTCACCGGCTTCACTTACGTGAACATTCATGGTACCACGGCCTCTAGAAGACTGTAAGTGACCTACATGGCTGGGGCGGCGAGCACTAAATTTCTGTTGGACACTGTTTCATGTGCCTGGAGGCTTTTCCTACTCAAGGGCTTATAGCATCCTTACGCAGCAAGCCTTGTGGCCAGTCCTGCATGCGCCTGTCTAGCTGCATCCCTCAGAACCCACCCTCAGACTCCTCCAAGAAGCAGCTAATAGGAGTCTTTGTTATACACGGTGAAGGCAGGGACTCCCTAATCCTTTCTCAATATCCATGAATATCTTTGAAGATTAGTGCATTTAATCTTGAAAAGAAAAGTCTGGCTCCAGTTGAGTTCTCAGCGTAGTTAAATTTAGAGCGTAAAATAAGCAGTCTTGAAGTTAAGGGAGCATCACAAGTCCCAGTGTAAAGAATTGGGGAAGAAAGACATGTCCCAGCTTTGAGGTGGGGTGGTTCTGGGGAATCTCAGGGCAGGGCGACCAGGAGGAGCAGGGGAGACCGGAGACCGAAGCAGGGGAAGGAGAAGATGCATAACAAATGCCACGAGGGTCTCGCCACCCTATCAGAATGGCCCTGAACAACCGCTGCTGGGCAGAAACGCTTTCTCAGCTTCATCTATAAATAATCCCTACTGTGGTGAAGACAAAGGAGGTAATATGGAGGAAGAGCCCGGAACAAAGTATGCCTTCAGTGAACAGTGTCAGCCACGGGCATCTTTCCTCCGCTGCCTCTAGCTAAGTACTCCATGTGGCTGGACCCGTACTTGCCCTCCAGGAACCCCCTAAGAGTAAAAGCCCAGGCTTAGAAAAATAAAAATGCACAACAAATACAACTAGGTTGCCAGCATCAAATGCAACCTTTTTTGAAAATGTATGCATTCAAATTGCTAATGTTTTCTAACCAAAAATCTATAATTTTCTCTTTGAAATATTAAGAAACATTAAAAGCATGTACCTCAGTAGAGCTATGAACAGCAGTAGGTGCTCCTACCCGGGCCACTGACCAGGACCTTCTCACACAGGCTGACCCGGAGGAAGCTCGTGCTGCCGATCACTAAAAGTCTCAGCTGACCCAAGCGGCATTGTCTCCTTGCTCACAGAAGGTTCACGTAAGCGATAAGCACAAGACCAGAAGCAGGAAGAGCCCTTCATTCAGAGAGGTGTGGTCTGTCCTGGCCCTATGCTAAGCCACGTGAGAGGCAAAGAGCTGCAGGTCCCCGTGGAGGAGCACGCGGAGGGCCACGGGGCTCAGAGCAGCAGTGGCTGTGCTAGAGCCTCAGGGCAGGGCCACATCGGGAAAGCCTTCCATGGGGTCAGAGGTGGTGAAGTCATTCTGGAGTTGCATGTTAAAGAGATCTGTGGCATGCGACAAGGGCAAGTTGGGGCAGGGAACAGCAGGGGAGGGAGGGCGGGTGGATTGGAGTTCCTCTGTGTACACAGAGATGGGAGGAGGCTGGGTGGGAGACAGGACTGGGGAGCCAGGGCCCAACTTTATTACTGCTGTGGAATGTGGAGCTTGCTTCAGCACACTAGGGGATGCGGGAATTTCACTTCAGCCACTCTGGGGAAGATGAATCGTGGGCTACAACACTGGAGGCCGAGAATGGTATCACCATGCAGTGAAAAGACAGGGATGGGAGAAGGCAGGAAACACTTGTAGGAGAAGCAAGAAGGTTCAAGTCTGCAAGACATGGTCCTGTGGTGGCTGCAGGAGGAAAGAGAGAAAGGCAGGTGGCAAGAGGCAGCACCACTCTGTGCCAGGGGAAACTGTTCTGCAGCAGAGGTGAATTTGAATTGCAGTGCAGCAAGGCTACTTGTGACTTAGAGAGAGAGAGAGATCGGGGTACGTCTTCACCATGTAGAGAACAGCTCAGCGGACTAAAGCGCCTGCTTCAGCAGAGCGCAGTGGCGAGGGTCGTTCCCGGCATGCCGTGCAGGCCCTGCCCCAGGGGTACGCTGAGACAGTGATTGAAACTGGACGTGGTGGTGCACACCTGTAATCCCAGCGCTTGGGAGGCTGAAAACAGGAGGATCACCTCGAGTCTGATCTATGTATTGAGACCCTGTAGCCCCTGTCCTAAATACAAAAAAAGAGAGAAGAAGAATGTATGGAGAAGCCCGGAGTGGGGACGTGAACATCAGATCATCAGTGTGAAGGCAGAAGGTAGAGCCTCAGCCCTAGCAGAAACCACCAGGGCATGAGGAGGGCCCCCTGGACCTGAGGCAGGGCTCGTTTGTGGAGGGAGGACTCACTGGAGAGCATCATGCTGCGAACCTAGGTTCAACTCAGAGACGTGGGAAAGTTGAGTGTGTAAACCATAGTTATGGAAAGTGTAATGGGCTAAGTGTTCAGAGAAGAAGGGGTGTCCAAGGTAGTGGACATCTTGGAGAACCTTATCTGGGATGGGAAGAAAGGGAGGGAAAGGAAGGGTGGGACGGGGACAAGAGAGGAGGTCCCTGGGAGGGGAGATGTGACAAGGGACATGGGAAAGAGCATGGCCACTTCCCTGATGGCCATGGAATGAAATGCTGTAAACACACGGGAACATTCTGTTAGGAAGGAAACAGGAATGTGTTTTGGCCACAGCCCCTGGGGAGTATGTTACTCAGAAAAAACAACAAACTTCCTTGGAACCATCCTGCCTGTGATTTCTTCACACTTCTGTGTTCCTTTTAATTAAATCGGCCCTTTTTCTTGAGAGCACCTGGGGAGCTTAGGAAGGAAGCTGTCACAACACGCAGAGCCCCTCCACGCCTCTGCCTCTTCTGAGGGCTGCATCAGCCACTGCCCAGGGCTGTAGCTGCCTGGTGACAGGCCTGCCCCACGATAGGGGTGACATGAAGTTCAAGTTGACAAGCACGGATGTTCAAGGACCTTGTGGGGAGGTGGGGTTCTTGCTCCATACAACAGAACATTATGACAGAAACCCCTCACCAGAAAGGGTCCCTTGAGCCTCGGAGACTGCAGTGTTTCAGGGCCAAGCAAGATGCTATCTGGGCTTGTGGGACTCAGAAAAAAGACAGTCTTGGAACAATTTGGGCAGGGAGACAATAGGATTATTTATTTCCTGGCACAGGGATGAATGAATCTTTCTTCCAAATGCAAAGCAGGCATTAAATCCAAGGACAATCCATGGCCACGGCAAGGCCAGCATTCCAGTAATAAGCTCAGGCTTTCTGGGTGCACAGTGAAAACAGCACCGTGGGGCCTCAAAGAGACATGTGATTTCTTTTTCTCTTCTTAAATAAACAAAATTAAGAGAGGACAAGCACTTCCTACAGCTGTGATATCCAGGACTTCTCTGGACACTGTTCCAATCCCGGCCTGATCAGGGACCCTGCTTTTCTCTGGCTGAAACAGCACGTACGCAGTGGTCCTAAAGCTGACCTTGAGCCCATCCGGGCATCTGTGTTAAAAAGCCAGGCTGGAATACTCTCCAAAGACTCACAGACTTAGCCTGCCCCTTGCACCTCTAAGCCGTTGAGGATAGACATACGTTTCTTCTTTACAAAACAAGATGAAGCTGGAGGAGCGGGTCAAAGGGTTCACATTTCAGAAATGGTCCCAGGGTACTCTGGATAACTGGTATAATTTTTAAAGCCAGCTTTTATTTCTTGAAATGAGTAAATCTGATCTTTAGGTACAAAGCAGCATCCAGGGCTCCTCTAGCTCAGCCCTTAAGCCCCTGACAAAGCTTCCTGTTGAAAGCAAGCATGGAGAAGCTGATGCTGGTCAGTAGACCCAGCGCCGGTCCTTGGGCTCCCCACTTCCTGCCTGGCGGGCACAGCGCCAGCCCATAGACAGTCTGGCTCTGAAGGAACGGCAAGGCTCTTTGTGGAGTCACCTCTTGTGACTTCCCAGAAATCCTTCTGAGTCTGGGAATTGCCAATGGAGACCCCCCAATGTCACATGATCCCCTCCACCCACGGGCGGCCCTCTTTGAGCCCCTGGTTTACATATTCCCACAAGTAAGTCAAATCAAGGACATTTGGTCACACCCAGTTATGAAAACAATACGCATATGTCCAGTCATGCAGCAGGCTCAGGAATTAAAATTTTCTGCGAATGCCTTGTAGGCTTTCACATGGGCTGACTTCTCTTCCACAGAGAGCCGTCCTTTGCCCCAAAAAAGAACAAAGCATAACGAACCCTTGAGGCCAGATGACTGCAGTTCAGTTCTGTGGAGGTTTCTGCCTCTGACCTAACACTTTGCTAAGCATAATAAGGGTCAAAGAAATAAAAAACCGGGTCTGGGTCTCAATGACCTCACCAATGCCAACAAGGACAGGATGTGCACTCACTGGTCCATCCACACCGTAGATATATTTTAATCAACAATCTGCCTTCTGCCGGGGACCAAAGAAGATGCTAGAGTAATGACTATGTGAATCCGGATCCTGTCCTCGGAGTTGGCTTGCCTGGCTGCCAGCTCTGGCTCAAATGCATCAATAAACACATGCTGTCTTACTCAAGTGGGTTGGGGCTCATGGTGGCAGGGCTTGCTAGCAGGAAAGAATAACTTGTGTATCCAAAAAAGTACCACATAAATTCACCACAGAAGGAACAGTTAGGTGCCTCTGTCCCAGCCCCTGGACACCACCTACTTTCCAGGAGGCTGAGCAGTCGGGATGCCTCATGTAAAGAAAACACTGCAGTATTTCCTCTTTAGCAACTGGCTTATTTCACGTAGCACGGCGTCTCCCAGGCTTATTGACATCATTACATGCTTCAGAGGTTCCACTTTCTTAGAGCTGAATAAGATCTCACTGTGCTTGGAGAGCACATCCAGTTCCTTTGTCCACTGATGGATAGTTCATCGCCACAACAGTTTGGTACTGCAAACAGCGAGATAATTAACACGGGCGTGCCTGCCGCCCCTTGGAGAGAGACGATTCGGTGTGAATCTTCACGTACGGTTAGGATTTGGACAAGAAAAGAGAAGTGAAACCACCCAAGCAGAAGCACAGAGAAGAATGGGAAGCATCTCAGGGCAAGGAGGGGCTCCTTATTACTGGGCTAAATCGCTGCTTAGCTCTTGGCCATAAAAATAAGTGAATTAATAAGTGACAATATAATATAGAAAGAATAATAATGTGTCCAGATCTATTTTGCTTATCTTCTGAACACCCTTAGGCTATTATTCACCTCTCTGAAATGCGATTGCTTCATTCACAGTACCATCCCCTTGATGGGATTGTTCTGAAGACTGAGTTATGTATGAAAAAGACTTAAATCTGTGCCTGACATGGTAGGTGTCTAATTAAATTATCATTCAATAGAGAAAATCCACTGGAGATGCGAGAACAATGGCTGAGCCTTACTGAGGGCTAACTGTATGTCACTGAAGCTCTGCAATACTAAGTGATCACGTGCCTGCCCCAGTATTACCAAGGTGTCTCTGGTCAGCCAGGCATCAGCAGATGGCTGGGAAGCTTCTCCCTGACTTTGCTTGATAATTTGCATCCATGCCTGTTTTGGTCAGAGGCCAGGGCAGAGCCTGAGGCAGGGATGCCAGCACACAGATCCATTTGGGGGCTGTGCAGGTAAAGGGGGGGTGGGATGGAGAGAAGGTGGGGAAGGAACTAAAGAAGGGTGCAGGCCCCCCTCAGCTCTGCTTCAACCCACCTTCTCAGGGAGTGCTGGCACGTGAATCACATGACCCAATCTCTTCTGCTTGAGGCAGAGACCATGTTTATGCCACTAGCCACGCATCTTAGGCAGCCACTGCCTGGTACAAGAGGAGCCCTGGGGCTCCAATGGACCCAGGCAGGTCTCCAAGGAAAGTAGCAAGTGGTGTGGTTGGGGCCCCACACCCACCCAGGTGAGCATGGGTACCCAAGCTCAGAAGGGCACCTGGGGCTGCTTGGCAAACCACCTCAAGCCTAGTGGCCAAGACCAGATACCTTTATTTTCCTTACAAGTCACCATCCAAACAAATCTAGGCTAAGGCACTTTGTTTCCATGTCCCATGTATTAGCAGGAGCCTGAGATGGATGAGAGAGAACAGACACCAAGACTAAATTTGAGGAATAAAGTTTCCAAGGTTGGAAAGTGTCGATGTTCTTTAAGTTCTTTATTATCTCTAATTAGAAAAAAAAAAAAAAAAGAGAAAAACTTTTAATCTTTGATTTATTTATTCATCTATGTATTTAGTGTAGGGTCTCACAGTGCAGCTCAGACTCATAGTGATCCTCCTGCTTCAGCCTTCCCAGCTCTGAAATTACAGGCATGCTCCACCACACCCTGTCTTGGTGGCCCACACAGTGTGCCCGGGGGTTCTGGGTCTGGCACAGCATGCAGTACTGGGGATTGAACTCAGGTCCTTGAGCTTTCCAGGCAGGTGCTTAGACCTCTGAGCTATTTCCCTAGCCTGCTAATAAGAATTCATGTATGCAATAGCACTCAATGCTCAGTCCCTATACCACCAATCACTGCCTTTTCTTTTTAATATAACTTTTAAACTAAAATATTTTAAACTTAAAAGATATAAAAATTTAAAATAATACAGCATAAAATCATATACAGTGAAAAGTCTACTTTCTACCAGTGCCATCTGCCAAATTCTCACCAACTGTCTTAGTATATATCACCAGAATTCTGTGGCCTATCAGGCATATAAAAACACGTTTTCCTTCTGGTTCTCCTTTCTCCCAAAAGGCATCTTATTCTCCACTTTGACTATACCTGGCCCTGTTAATTTGTTACTGGGAGACATTTAAGAGCTTTCAATGCATCTGTGATATAAGGCAAGCTAGCTTTCTCACCCTAGTATCACAGACAGGTACTACAAGATTTATTGTCGAACTTCCGTAGTTTGACACTTTTTTTAAAGGGAAGAAAAACAACCAATTAAAAACAACACAGAATTTCAAAACAGGATGATAGCATATTAGCGATGGTAATTATACTGCGTATTGTTATGTTCAAAGTAGTTGCTCACATTGCAAGCTATAGGCATGCAAAATTGATCTGAGCTAGCTTGTGTGTATAGGTATATACAGTTTTCTCACTTCCTTTCTTCTTTCCCCCCTCCCAGTTGTTCTTCCCTTTTTTTTAGGGAAGGGCCTACAGGGTGTTCAGGGTCTCACTACTAGATCAGACTTGTAGTGATCCACCTGTTTACAGCCTCCCAAGAGGTGGGATTACAGGGGCGTGCCACCATGCCCAGTCTCAATCGCTGTCTCAGTGCACCCCAGGGACAGGGCCAGCACTGCAGGCCTGAGGATCAAACCCCTGGCCCCTGTGCCTGCTTGCAGGCCCTTAATCTGCTAAGCTATTGGCCAGACCTTTGTATTGTACCTTTTGGATCATATTTACTCTTTCATTTTCTTATATTAGGGAGGCAATACTATGTTTACACATTTGATTTGATGGTTGAAAAAGTGTATCTTTGTGCCCTTTCCACTTATATTTGTCTCCTGAATGATCTTCACATTACTTTATATGATTTAAGATCATCTAAATTTCCTTTTATATGAGTTAGCCATTCTTTTCCTTTATCTACTTACAAATTCTGTTGGATTATTGGTCATTTAAAAAAATGTATTTTGAGGAGCTTTCTAATGTTTTAGAAAACTTACTCTTTTGAAGGGACCCGAGGACCACTTTTTCTGAACCTCAACTTTGCTCAAATATTAGCCTCCTTAAAGCATCCTGATAGACCGGGTTTCGATCCCAGGTACCACATGCCACCCTAGCCCAGCCCCTGTGCTCACTGAGCAGAGTCTGGGTGTAGTGGCGCATGCCTGTAATCCCAGGGCTAGGGAGGCTGAAAACAGGAGGACCACAATGAGTCTGAGCTGCACAGTGAGACCCTGTACCAAACACATGAATTAAAATAAATAAATAAAATTTAAAAACCATCCTCATAATGTGCTTACTGCAGAAAACTTGAGGACTAAAACAAGACAATGCTTAATCAGCATCATCCCACGGAACAGATGTCAAAAGTTGATGTAAGTAGAAAATGTTTCTTTCTGTATTCCTTCAACGAGATGGGAGTTACAGGGAAAAAATCGGGGGAGCTGTTCACGAAGCCCCTGCTGTATGCCCTTCCTTCCCTTAATCTTGCTTGGGACCCTCAGCACAGCTTTGGAGAGCTGCTCCTCTCCCATTGCTCAGCAAAGAAACGTGACGCTCAGGCGGCTGCGGCCAGCCTGGCTCTGGCCACTCAGCTATGAGAGGAGGACATGGGTTCTCTGGAGTTCTCTCTGGTGCCCTCCCTTCCTGTCCCTGCTACCTGTATCTTCAGAGTACACATGCACCACTGAAGGCTTGTGACAGCTGAGGAGCCCAGCCCATGCTGAGGACCACGGCAATCCCGGGAGGGGAGGAGGACCTCACTGGGGTTGGGAGACACACTCTCAGGCCGAGCACTTTTCTCCGTCCGGAGCCCTCACACCAGGAGGTTAAGCCCAGCTGGCTGCCGCTGGCTGCCGGCCCTGTGCAGACAACACCAGCCATTTGTCAGTGTCCCTAGGGTGCCTGTTTCTTGTTAAAACCTGGCTGCAAACCCCATCCTCTGTGAACTGCACCCACCAGGCGAGGCTGATGAAATCCTACTGCTGCTTCTGCTAATCCCATAGCCCAGCAGGCGGGAGGGGCCCGGGACAGAGCAGGGCGCACCCTGAAGCTCAGACAATGACTGGGGACCTGCTTGCTTGACTTGTGTCCACACTGCAGTCAGATTGTAACATGCAGCACCAACAGGGCTTCCTCCAGGGCCTGAAGAGCACGGTGGCACTGCGGTCGACATCCATCTTCCTCTAATGCTGTCCTCTGAGGAGCCTGGATGGTGGATCAGGGTTCCACAGGGTCCTGTGTCTGGGTCATAGAAGCAGAGCAGGAAGTGTTCTGGGCAGTTGTCACCGTGTACCTTCCTGGGCCTCCTTTTAAGGACACTAGCTCTGCCTATAGTGTCCAGCCCAGCCCAAAACTAAATGCCTCCCAAAGACTCCCCCTCCTAATACCAGCCCCTGGAGGGCAGGAGTTCAACACTTGAATTTGGGGGAGGGGCACACATATTCAGTCTAGAACACACACTGTAGGTGCAGGCAGATGAGCCTTGCTTTTAGCTATGGCTTCTACGTAAGCTTTATTTGGAGAAGACGCTCCCAGCAAGAAGTCTAAGACATCTTCCTGGTGTAGAAATGAAAATTAGGGGCCTGTGGGAAGTCAGGAGCTGATGGATGACAATCCTCCTTGTCACCCAGCAACAGGGTCACAAAACAAAAGAGCTACAGCCTGCCTCAATGGAAAATTGTGATATTTTATTCATTGTGGGTTTTTTTTTTTTTTTTTTGACATGAATTTTGATTTTACAAATATTTTGTCTTGATTACTGAGGAGTGTTTTTTTTGTTTTCTCTTAAATTGTGTTCTTATTCTTCTGGCTTCCAGAACCCTCCCAATGGTATAATAGCCCACATAGTCAGCTTGTGCTGTACCCTTAGATCTACCCTTGGCTGGAGGTTAGTTGACCCCCAGTGTCCGAGGACGGGCTCAATCATGATAGGTCATGGAATCTTCTAGAACGTCCAGAGGCAGGAAGCAGAGGAAGCCTCTACAGATGGCATAAATGTCCCTGAAGTTGGTACAACCTGAAAGGGCAGGGAGGTGCAGCACCCTTCCCATCCTCCATCTCACCCACCTCTTCTTCTTCATCCTGTAGATGACCAGTAAACATTTCATAACCAAATCCCGGATCCCTACTGTTACTTTATTATTTCTTCCAGCCCTCCCCCTAACCCAGCTCTGAATAAGCAGCTCTTTCTCAAGCCATAATCCCTCCAGGAAGGGCACCCTTGCTGTGGGTGCTGAGTCAGAACCGGGCCAGACGTAGTTACCTTTAGATTGAGTTGGGACATGCCAGCTCCAGAAAACCACAGGAAGTAGTTTCAAATATCCTTTCATATGGTTTAGAGTTTGGTATGATCTGTATGCGTCAAACTCCTCCAGTCTTTGCAATTCTTTGTCTAAACAAAACCAATGTGGAATTTGCGGCTAACATAGTAGGGCCTCCTTGGGCACCTTTGTGCCTTCCCGGCTATTGATTGTGAAATAACAGAGGCTGGCTTGGATATTGTATCCCAAGGCAGTGTGTGACTAAACTAAGGAGAAATTGGCACCAGGTTACACTTCCCCTGCTCCACTGTGATGTACCAGCACAGGTGCAGAACACCAGGCTGAAAAAAAAAAGAAGAAGAAGACGGCAGGGAGTGACACTCTTAGTCACTTGTTTGCACAAGTCAGTTTAAAGTGCCTACAGGGGACCCTGCTGGTGCCTCAGCCTTATGATGCCTCTGTGCAATGACGCAGCCCCAGGCCGGCATCTTTGGTGTGTTTCCCATCATCCCGCCCAGTAGCTCTGCCCTTTGCTGTTTACACGCCACAAGCTTTGCTCATGTCCCTGAACCAGTGTCTCTCCTGAGTTCCACTTATTTTCTTCTTGTTCTCATTAACGTTGGAAAGGTCATGTCTCTGGGGAAATGTTGCAGACTTCACTTCTGGATTCAGACATCGTTTTATTCTATGTATTTATTTGGTACAAGGTCTCACTATGCATTTCGGACTTGTAGTGATCCTCTTGTCTCAGCCTTCCCAGTGCTGGGGTTACAGGCATGCACCACCACACCTAGTTTCAGGGGCTGGCCCTGTGCACCTGGGGTTCCGGGGCTGGCACAGCATGCATTACCAGGATCAAACCCAGGTCCTTGTGCTTGCCAGGCGGGTACTTAGACCAATGAGCCACTCCCCAGCCCTTTATTTTGTGGTTTTAAACTAAGATGTCTATTGAATGGGCCTAGAAATCTGCAGCAGAAATGCATCTGAAAGGTACAAATTGAATGAAGCTGATACTCCATTTTATCTTACTTTTTTACACTTTAGCTGTATCTAGTATCTATTTACAGGATTATTATATACATTTTTAACCTTCCACATCTAATCCTAGAGTTAATATTGTAAAACTCAGTCAAATTTAGAAGCTCCTGAAATTTATACTATGGTTCTAATATATATTAGATATAAATTCCATATTATATTGTCATAATTTTTTTATTCTTCTGATGGATGTATGATGTCTTCCCAGTCATTCATACATCAGTTCATTTTGGATTACATGTCAGACATTTTGAAAAACATGTTATAGAAACACGGAATTCTGCTATATTTCTCTAAAGAGTGTTCACTTCTGTTTTGTTTTTGAGGTAGTTCCCTGTGCACAAGTGGTGCAGAGGTCAGAGATTTGGGCAATTTATAAATAGGTTTCCTCTGGCTCCTTCCTCCTCAGGATTTTCTCATTGCTCCTCATGAGCTCTGGTCACTCTGAGTTCTGCTCTTTGATCCTTGTGGCTAGTAATGCATTGCTGTCCACTGGTTTAATTCATCCCGTGAGGCACAGACTGGAACTTACCCTCATGAGGAAAGCTGAAAACAACATTGAAAAAATAAATATAAAAGACAAAAACATACCCAGTGTTACCACAGTGAATGGACTGTCCTCCAATCCCCATCTTGCTCTTACTCTTCTGTGCCTGCAGGTAATCGCTGTCTAAAAGTAATGGCTATGGCTTGTACCTAGGTCTTCCCGCAAAGCCTCCTGCAGCCATAGGTGATGCTTCTCAGAAGTGGCCAGCTTTAGCAAGTATGATGCTGAGGTCAGGGGCATGTGATTACTAGATTAGCCCACCAGCTGATTTGGCATAGCTCTGGGTAGGATTCAGGGAGTCCCCAACCCCAGTTGTGAAGCAGATCAAATATAAGGGACAGAAAGAGGGCTGGTTGGGCTGGGGAGATGGCTCAGTAGAATAAGCATTTCCCTGTCAAGCACAAGGGCCTGAGTTCAATCTCCAGTTCTGAAAAAAAAAAAACAGAGAAAGGGCTGGTACCCTGCTTGGAGTGTGCTGCTTGCTGCTGTCTGCCTTCTGCCTGCCATGAACTATTTCCCTCTGCTATGCTACACTGCCTCGGAGCCAGCCAATTATCAATTAACATCTCTCCCAACTGTGAACCACAATAAACCTTTCCTCCTTTAAATTTGAGTGTTGTGTATTTTGTCTCAGTGAGAAAAAAAGTAGTTAAGAATTAAGGTACTGTTTCCACCATTTCTGGTCTTTTCTTTGTGAGAACCAGCTCAAAATAAACTACTTGACCAGGTAGAAGTGTTGGTGAGCATGTCTTCCAGCATAGCGTGCATAGGAAATGAAGCTAAAATTTTATTGACAACTTGGTCATATTTTCAGCTTAATAAGTATTTTTGGCCTTCCTTCTAAGTTCTAGGCACTGTGGCATTCTACTAACCCTGCCAGCCCTGCTTTGGAAGTAGGTGACCATTTCCTTCTGAGACAAGGTTAGGAAATTTTCCTTTCCGCCCAACCCCTATAGGCATGAGCCTGGGAAAGCAGGGGTAACGTCATGACCACCATTGACAAAAAGGAAGGCAAATATCCGCCTGCAGACTCCATAGCATCCTGGCTCTATTGCACTTCACTGCCATGCCAACCTCGATGACACCATGGGTGTTTGCCCTCATGCTCCAACTCAGAAAGCTTCAAAGTGACCCGCAGTGACACTGCTAGTTCAGGAAAGAAACAAGTGTCAGAGTCTATAGGGCTCTGACCTTGTTTCCTTTTCATTTCCACTGACCAAAATGTCTTCACCTCTCCCTTCATTTCTAACTCTAAACTTCAGTGGACTCTAATTTGTTTGCCTGGAAAGATGAAGTTAATACTCATTTCTTTGCTTCCCAGCCCCCTCTTCCAAGGTAGAGCAGGAGATTTAAGGCCCTGGTTTTCCTATAGATTCATCATCTATCACCTTCAACATCCTTCTTTTTCTATTATTCATTTATTTATTTGATACAGGATCTTGCTATGCAATTTAGATCACTCCTAGTGATCCTCTTGTCTCAGCCTTCCCAGTGCTGGGATTACAGGAATACCTGTTCTGGGTCCAGCACTGTGCACCTGGCACCTGGGGTTCGAGGGCTGGCACAGTGTGCGGTACCAGGGATTAAACCCAGGTCCTTGCACTTGCCAGGCAGGGAGTTAGACCTCTGAATTACCTCCCCAGCCCCAAGGTCCTTTGTTTTAATCTAGAGATCTCTTCTCTCCAGGCAATCTGGGGCATTGTCCTGAAGCTCCCTTCTCTGAATTCCCAAGGCTCTTGTTCTAATGACACATTCTACGCCTACCCTGTGGTGTGAGTGACATTTCATCTGTCTAAACAGAGCTCCTTAAATGCAGCTGTGGTCTCCAACATTAATAAAAGCAACCATATCATCAACAAGGCAATACCAATACAGCCTTGGATCCAAAGTACTATTTTTATTTTCCAAGTTCCTTTTATATTCATTTTATCTTCTCAATGCTTTAAGTTTTTCTAGTTTCCTTATTCCTTCTCTGGAAGAAATACTCATTCAATTTTAATGCCATTTTATTGTAACAAGAACATTACTTCTATTTTAAGAAGGCAATTTTGATATGCAAAAGAACACAGGATCCTTAATAGATTTCCAGGCCCTCAAGGTCAGAAATTTATTTCCTATTTCGTTTGTATTCCAATCAGTAGCCCTATATTTAAATTACAATCAGCACTTCTGTGCATTGACTTGAAATAACAATAGTATAGTTATCAATTATTAGGCTCTGATTCAACGTCTTATTTAGTAAATGCTGTATGTACAAATACTAGCAAATCTGGCCACCACTAGTCTTAGGATTTGGGCCAGATTCCTTAACTTTGCTGGGTTTCTGATTCTTTATTTGTAAAATCCATTATGAAAACACCAAGTTGTAAGAAAGAGTTAAAATAATGTGTTTTTCAAAATACTAAATTCATTGGTCTTCAAGTGAGAATGGTATTTTATTTTTTATAAAATGCAAAAATTAAAGCACTGTGCCCCCACCACCCCCCAAGCAGGTTGACTTGACCAAAGTCTCAAAACTCAGCTGTGTCAAAGATTTCCACTGGCTCTTCTCCGCTGCCAGCCTTAGCCCCTGGCTACCCTAACCCTGACCCTATCATGACACTTGACACAGAACGTCAGTGTCAAGAATATGTGCTGTCTTGTGTGGAGACCCTGCCACTCCAGTTACATTATCCTACGTAACAGCAGCCCTGCAATGAGTTGTTACTCTATGTGATTCACAGATGAAGCCCAGAAAGGAGATTTTGAAGAGTTAGCCAAACTCGTGAGGGTTTTATAGTCAATAAACAGCAGAGCAGGTCTGGAATTTGGGCTTGCATTTCAGTGTCCCGTTCTTTCCATTGGTTCTATCTCCCCCAAGGACAAAAACCATCTGGAAAGATGACCCATTCTAGGGAATAATTTACACTGTGCCATCCCTTGACTTAGGATGCGGGGAGAAAACAAACCAACCCTTCTTTTATCTTCAGCTTGGTGGCTGCTGCTCGCAAGTGATGTATCCATGGTGCTGTTTCTGTCCATCCTGTGTCGCAAAGGGGAGAGGCCGTTCACAGGGCAGTGATGGGGCGGTGAGCCCTGCTAATAGCCACTGTGTGTGGAGTCATGTGTTTCCTCCTGACCCTGCAACTCACTGGTTCCTGGGCAGATGTACACCAGCCACTTCACCAGAAGGATCGCTCTCAGCTGATGCACTCTGGCGTCCTTGGCTCCACGCCCAAAAGGCCATAAGGGAGCATCCCCAGCTTGACAACCAAAGCTCCTAGGTATTTACCAGTGATCTGAGTCCTGCTGGCTGCATTGGGCTCTCAGGAAAAATGGAGGCTGGGAGGCTAAGAAGAAACCAGGCAATGGGTGACCAGCTTCACCTAAGGATGCTGAAGATGGATACGGAATTGTGACAAGATAAAAAGAGCTGAGATCCTTCCTGCCCCCCACAGCAGTTTTCTTCTGTACTTTTAGGTGTAGGACTCTGAGCTTCAACATGAGTGCTTCCTGCGTGGCACCTTAGGTAACTGTCTGAGTGGTTCTGGTGGTCACATGTCACTACTCTGCTCTCTTGTCTTTGAGGCTGTGTTGACAGCGGAGGTGAAGTGGACAGAGAGTGGAGCTGGTCACACAACTGTGAAATCCACGCACCCACACCTACAGACTCATCAACTAAGAGGCCACCCCGCCATGCTGGCAAAGCAAAAGCAGTGTCTAATCTCAGTGTTAACTTTATACCCCGGAGCACATCCCTTAGCTTACCCATCACAGCAAGAATGGGCGGAGTCACCCACCATCAGGAGACCCGGGTTCTTGCTGAGCTCCTCATTATCCTGCTTTGCAACTCAGTGGCCTTGTTTTCATGAAATGTGGGCTTTGGACTCTTGATGCAGAAAATAGAGAGGCAGTGCAGCAAGAGGAAAAGCACACAGGGTTGAACTCAAAGGGCTGAGGAGGGAAGATTTTACTTTTCACACCAACTTGATACAAAAGGTTTCCCCTTCCCAGCCCACCCCATATTTAATGCTGAAGCATTTGCCAGGTTCAGGAATGTGGCCAACACCAAAGGAGGCAATCTGCATGTGCTCATGGGAGCTCATCTTTTAGACTGACAAACAGACAAAAGAAAACAAATATTACAAAAGTGATGCAATGACTAATAGCAATTAGCTGAATAAAAATATAAATAAAATCTGAGAAGGAGAAAAAGAAGGGTTAGTGTGGCTAAAGCAAAAACAATGTTGACCTCAGAGTTATTTTGAGAAAACTAAAAGATCATGCATGTTAATCTCCTGCACATGAAGCAAATGTATTATAACACTGCTGTTTATTTCTTTTCAAATGGCTTGAAAGACTTCTTCCCACAGGAGTGGGCAAGTCAGGTTACATCTGTGTCCGCTCTGTAGGCCTTGCTATGCTAACTCACTGCTATTTCATTTTCTCTGGTTCCTCTCAATGCTGCCTCCCAAGGGTTCTGTTTGTTTGCTGTTTCATTGCTGTTGTAGGAACTTGACTTGTGGCAGAACTCAATGCATGCCAAAAGTGCAGCAGTGTCACTAGCAGTGACACAGAGTCCTGGGGTCACTTCTATTCCCAGAAGCTGAGACTTAGCACCAGGCCGGTGGTCCTCAGAAGAAGTTTATTTACTTTGGAGAGGCCTTCACCAGGTGGTAGGACCTTGCATCCAGGAAATGAGTCCTGAGGCAATCGTACCTGAGCAGAACAAAGCACTCCACTGTGCAGCTACAGCCCGGCCAGAAAATACCTACTCGTAGCATTTCCTCAGACCATGCCCTGGCCTGACTCCTGGGCTCAAAGTTCTGATTTCTATGCCTGAGAATTAGTGGTGAGGATTGTTATTGTTTTAGTAAAAGGTCAGCCATCTGAGAGTGGCCTACCCCTCAGCAGAAACAAACCTGTTTTTGTTGAGGTTCAAAGTTACATACATATTTCTAAGGCATTTCCAGGTCTACACCAAGGTCAAACCTCACTGTGGATTGTCAATTATCAAACAAAAAGATCATTTTATGATGTGGTAAACCATTTTACAGAAAGTCACAGAGTGAGAAAACATTTTAAATGTTTCTGGTAATCCAGTCAACAGCTACTTCTCAGTATAATTTGAACCTGTTATTGTTCTGAATATTTGTCACCTGAAACTCTTATAGACTGTTCCTAGGCCCAAGGAAACCAACCTCCTGGGTGTTATCTTCTGAGCCTCACCATTAATATTCATGCCGCCATGGAATCTCCCTTAACATGGCTTCTTCTGGCCCTCACTTCCTGGTGTCCATGTCCTATGTGGCCTCCCCCAAGATGGTGCCTCCTGGTGCTCAGTTCCCGGTGCCCTCAGCAGTCTCCTCGCACACTGAATCTCACACTGACTGGAATGTATGACCAGCATGACACAATACAGATGAGGCTCAGTTAGTTGGCAAAGGCATTGTAGTTTCCGTGTTGGCCTCCTGGGCTGCCACATGGTGAGGGCACCAGCAGCCCTGCAGAGAGTCCACGAGGCTGTGCACCTGCTGCCGGTACACAAGAAAGCGGCCCTGGGGGTGGCGCTCCCACTTCAGTGAAGCCCATCCATGACTGAGCCCTGGATGCTATCTGAGGAGAGAGCTTGAGCTGTCTGCCACCCAGCAAGGCTCCTCTGAATTGCTGACCCAAAGTAAGTATTAGAGACAGTCAATGACTATTGTCTTAGGCCACTAAATTTGGGGCAATTTGCTACACAGCAAGAGATAACTAAGATGAAACTAGTGGAAGAGACCACAGTCGACTGAACTCAACAATTTGAATCTCCTCAAACCGAGAACTAGATAGCAGTGGCTGCTGTTTTACCTGCCAAGTAGAATGTTCTTAGAGAATGATTTTCTGTAGTTGGGGTGTACTTAAAAGCCTACTCTTGGCCTTTGTGAAATACGTGCTGAGCGCTGCGTGATCTTCTGAATGGGCTAGGGGGTCCCCCCTGAGGTCTGTAAAGGATGCCTTGGGTTTCGGTCCATCAGGATTGGGGGCTGCTAGAGAGGGGACCCTCCTGACACTGTTGGTTTGTTGTGTCGGTGGCCAGGGCAGGTTCCTGCCTCCAGAAAGCAGATAGACACAGGTGCTAGCAGGAGTCATTTGGGCCTACAGTGTAGAACCCGCGTGGGTGCAGGGGAGGTGGGTGGTCCGTGCACCTCCACGACCAAGCCAAGGCCTCAGATATAGGAAGAGGGCAAAGATGCAGCCACGCAGCTGGAGTCAGGAACGAGCCCAAAGCCCACCCCTGCAAACAGAGGCTGCAGTTGGGACCCTGGACTCAGCAGCCCCGCTGAGCTCACTCGAGACTGGGCTCCAGGGCACCCACTCCTGCTGCTCAGTGCCACGCTGGGTGTGCGACTCCTCGGCCAGCGCTGCCTGGATGGCGTCTCCCACTTCATGTCCTCGAAGCTGACGCTTCCCTGTAGCAGCTCTTTCCACGACGGGCCAAGTGACACGAGTCGTGCGTGCAAACAAACTCGACGAAGGACTGAAAAATGAACAGAGGACAGAAAAGGAAATTGGGGAGCTAAGGCCAGACCCAGCGGACTCTTTGTCCTTCCCTGGAACGTCTGTGTTCCTGACTTCGGCCTCCAGGGGGCGCTGACCCTCAAAAAACCAAAACCACCACGGAGCCTGCGAGCGCCAGCTGTCTCGCCGCGGAAGGGGAACCCTGGGCCGCTGTTGGTGAATAATTCATCCTGTGGAATCTAACCAGCGCTGGCGTTAACGCTTGTGAGTGGGTTATCTTCCCCGGAATTGTTCAAGGAACGCCAAAGCACGGCGCCTGCTGTTCTTCCCGTCACCTTCTCCTCCTCTGCGGGGACAGTAGATGGGTCCTGAAAACTGGCCCAGTATTTCCCGGCTGTGTTCAGTATATGAGCAACACCAGAATGCGGAGAAAAAGCTGGTGTTCCGGGAGGAAGGCCCACGATTTTCAGGCCACGTGGCTTAGGACAATGCAACAGCACCCGGGGACATGAGCTTTTGCGGTTAAAGGATCTTATTTCAAGTCCCAACGCAGCCTCTTCCTCTCTGTATGACGCTGGGCACAATATACAAGTGCATTTCAGCCTTGCCTGTAGGTGGAGATAATTATTAGTCTCATAATATTTCAGCACAGAATCAATTCGTTTGGACCTCTGCAAAACTAGCACCGTTACTGGCTTGGTGGCTCAGGCCCGGGCAGGAGGATCCCGAGTTCAGAGGCAGCCAATCAAGCTAAATAATGAGACCTGGTCTCAAAAACTAACCAGCCCCATAAACCTAGCACAGTAGCTCATATGAGTCATCCCAGGGCTTGGAAGGCTGGGGCAGGACAATGGTTGGTTTAAGGCCAGCCTGGACTGCATGTCGAGACCCTATCTCCAAAAGCAACTTACACTGTACTTCTGTCCCTGGAAGGAAGAAGGTACTGCATGCAGGTAGCTATAGCACCATCCTTTCTACTTTATTAATACCATACAGGTTGGCACAATTCTTAGAAATTTTCCTATAGAAGCCTCGCCGCTAGCACTGTTACTGGCTTGACAGTGCAAAATTGAATTCAATTTTGTCTTTCTAAAAAAGAAAGATGAATTTTTTTTCCATTTGTCTTGTTTCCCCCCTAACAAGAAGGAAGAACTAAGGCCGTGTAAGTCAGACAATTGAGCATTAAGCTCACGAAAGGCCCCAGGCCCCTCTTCACTCTTGTATCCTGATAGCCGGGACTTGAGAAAGTTCCCAGGGAAGACCTGGATGATGAGATTAGAGGCATAGTAGGCAGGAGACTCTCAAGCAGCGTGAGGTCCCTACCCCTCCCACCTCTCGTGCCTTCAAAGTGGCCCCACAGCCCCATTCGATGCTAAATGGAAGAAGATCAGACACAGTCTCGAGTCCCCACACATCCCTGTACCCCAAGATGACCTGGCGTCGTGGACCAGACCCTGTTCTGAGTTCTAGAGTGCAAGATCTTCGTCCTCAATTTTTTCTCCGTCTAGCCAGGGAGACACGCGATTCCCAAGCAGTTACGACACAGTGAAAGAAGCATCTTAAGCCGAGCACCACATGCTGAGGTCTGAGTTTGAAAGGCACTGGGCTCTGGTTGTGGTGAGGGCGGCTCACATCCTGCCTCGCTCACAACGCGTGCAGGCTGGGATGACTCAGCTGGATTGCACCTTCTTCCAGTCCCCTGTCCCCGTCTCATCCTGCACCTTCTGTGCCTCAGCTTGTCACAAGGAAGGGCAGAAAACAGGCTCCCGGATGCCAGCGGCGATAGATCTAACTGTCGCTTCAATAGTCAGAAATTACAATTTTTAGGTTTCTAAAAAATGTGGTTCTAGCCGGGCATGGTGGCGCATGCCTGTAATCCCAGCACTCGGGAGGCTGAGGCAGGAGGATTGTTGTGAGTTCAAGACCAGCCTGAGCTACAAAGTGAGCTTAAGGCCAGCCTGAACTGCATAGTGAGACCCTGTCTCAAAAAGACAAAAAAAAAAAAAAATGTGGTTCTAGACCTTCTGGGGCCCTCATTATAAACTTGGGAGTACTTTTAAAATTTGGCATTTAGCAGTCACCCCCATTTGCCTGAAACTGCCTGAGGTCCAGAGCTGAAATTTCCATGCCTAGGAAAGCCTTCACTCCTCGGATAACTTAACTGTTAAAGGCCGGCCCCTCAAAGTGGGTATTATTTTATAGGAAACTGATGCACAGAGATTATGAAAATACTCTCAATTCACATGGTAACAGTTGGTCTTTTGAGCCTGTTCTGTGACAGCAGAGCACAGAAAAAAATGGATCAAACCTTTTTCATCCACCCTGAAGCAGAAGTGCCAGAAATCATAGTCCATTGACAAGGCCTACATTGTTTCCCAAGGCTAAATGGAAACACATGCCATACCTGCCACAGAGGAACATGGCTATGCCATGACCACCCAACTATACATAAAGAAACAAGGAATAATAGCTTTTATTCATGGAAAAATTGCCTGGAACACAGCTTCTAAATTAATGAGAGTGGTTGGGGTGCACATTTTCTTGGGAGCCTTACCAAAACAGCATACAGGTTAATGATGTGGGCATTTATATAGGACAGATTTGGCTTCAGAGAATGACTTCATTGCCATTGTCTTCTGTTACTGTGTGACTCAAGAGAATTTTCATAATCTCTATGCATTAATTTCCTGTAAAATAATACCCACTTTGAGGTTCTGTCCTACAATAAAGCTATCCAAGATATAAAACCAACGCACCACACTCAATAGCATCCTGTACACCAATAATAAATCCAACAAGAAAGGAATGAGGAAATAAAATGCATTAATAATAGCTTAAGAAATTAAATGTCTAGGAATCAACCTAATCAAGGAAGTGAGAGACTGCTATGAGGCAAACTACAGAACTCTGAAGAAAGAAATCGAAGAGGACATTAGCAAACAGAAAGACATGTCCTGTTCTTAGGTAGGCTAAATTAATATTCTTAAAATGTCCTTATTGTAAAAAGTGATCTAGAAATTTAATATAACCTCTATTGAATACCAGTATTCCTCAAAGAACTAGAAAAAAAAATCCTAAGACTTACATGGAACTAAAAGAGACCTAGAATAATCCCAAGCAGAAAAACTAATCACAATACCATATTTCAAATTATATTACAAAACCATAGTAATGAACAGCATGACACTGGCACAATAATATTAGACACATAATTGGATCATGACTAATATTATACAAAATATATGCATGTACTAATTCTCCAACACAAGCATAGAACAGAAGACACAGAAACAAACCCATGTACCTTAAGCCACTTGATTTTTCACAAAGGGACCAAAATCACCATTGACGAAGGGCCCTCTTTGACAAATGGTGCTTGGAAAATTGGTTATTCACATGCAGAAGATTGAAACTACATCCATGTCCCTCATCCTGGACTAAAATCCCAGATAAAAATGGATCAAAGACCTAAAATTCATTTATTGCTTGATTGACTAATTAACAAATTGGTACTGGGCATTAAACTCAGAACCTTGCACTTGCCAGGCAGGTCCTTAAGCCGCTGAACTGTCTCCCCAGCTCCAAAACACCTAAATTTGAAGCACAAATTTCCAAATGTTGGAAGATAATACAGGGGAAATTCTTGAAGCCATAGGCACAAGCAGGACTTCCTGAACAAATGTGTAGAAAATAATAAGAATCAGTAATTGGAGGGCAGACCAACTAGCTCAGCAGATTAAAGCACCCACAAGCAGGCGCTGGGGCCAGGGGTTTGATCCCTGGGCCTTCCATGCCAGCCCTGTGCCCGGGGCACACTGAGACAGCAATTGAGACTGGGTGTGGTGGCACATGCCTGTAATCCCGGCTCTTGGGAAGCTGTAAACAGGTGATCTAGTAGTGAGATCTAGTAGTGAGACCCTGAACACCTTATAGACCCTTCCTTAAAATACAAAAAAAGTCTTCCTTTTCGTCTGGTGGCAGGTAAGCCAAGATGGGTGTGTACAAGTACATTCAGGAGCTGTGGAGGAAGAAGCAGTCTGACGTGATGCGCTTCCTGCTGTGGGTCCGCTGCTGACAGTACCGCCAGCTCTCGGCGCTCCACAGGGCTCCTCGCCCCACCCCACGGGACAAAGCTCGCAGACTGGGATACAAGGCCAAGCAAGGGTATGTCATATACAGATTCGTGTGCGCCACAGTGGCCGCAAACATCCAGTTCCTAAAGGAGCAATTTATGGGAAGCCTGCCCATCATGGCGTTAACCAGCTGAAGTTTGTACAAAGTCTTCAGTCTGTTGCTGAGGAGCGAGCTGGTTGCCACTGTGGGGCTCTGAGAGTTCTAAATTCTTACTGGATTGGTGAAGATTCCACATATAAATTCTTTGAGGTTATCCTTATTGATCCATTCCACAAAGCCATTAGAAAGAAATCCTGACACCCAGTGGAT
>PVKA01000417.1:9962-29691 GCA_004027165.1 Ctenomys sociabilis
AAAAAAAAAAAAAAAAAAAAAAAAAAAAAAAAAAAAAAAAAAAAAAAAAAAAAAAAAAAAAAAAAAAAAAAAAAAAAAAAAAAAAAAAAAAAAAAAAATTCATTACACAGAAAATCTTCATACATCAGGACTAACAAAAAAAATGGGAAAGGAAATGGAATGATTTATAGCACATGTAATTCCTCAGTCACTCATGTTTGATAGTAAGAATATTAGAGATTATTGAAGAACTGGCTAAGATCCTTGTTTCTCTCCCTGAATGTTTTCTACAGGCTCAATGACAAAAGCCTAAGTGGCTTACTATGCTGGTTCTGTAGCAGGACGGGTCCTAAGAGGATTTTTTTCCCACTGCATGTTTTTCTGTCAGAGATGATTATTTTAGCAATATGCTCTATGAATTACATATGCATTAAATATATAGTCTTCTGGGAATCAAATATTTCATAATAAAACAGAAAAAAAAACTTTACATTAAAACAATCTATTGAAATGGAAAGAACAAGTGTCCTGGAATATTTTCTCTGAGTATTCAGGCTGCAATGTGGAAGGTGTATACGAAGTTTTGTGTTTCTGGTTCAAAAATCTCAATATATCATTATTTTAAGCAGGTATTCTAAGATTCCAGACATTCAAAAGTATGGCATAATGGACAAACTTCAAAATAAAGCAAATGCAAACTCAAATATTCCACCATTATCTTTAGTCATAAGCAAACTCACTGCTGAAGCTCTCAATGTAATTGAAGATTAATGGAAAGAGCTACTGGAATCACTATGATTTGATATTGCCCTCTCCGTGACGTGCTATGGTTGAAATTCACAATGCATCTGTTTGAAAGGCTATTAACTTGCTCAGCAAAGCCAAGAAACAAACACTTTCAATTATATCTTCTATCTAGAGTTTAATCTTTGTTCCCCAAGTTGAAAAAAGTGCATATAATTTGTATCTTTCATAGAAATGTGAAAATATTTTCTGTTTACTTAATAGCACATAATACTAACTTTTGATGCCATAAAGAAAAACTAATTACACAGTGGTTAAGAGAATACTTGTTCTAAGGAGAGAAGGTTTCAATTTTAGGTTCAGAGGCTTATGTGAAAGAATTCAATGCAGAGGCTTTTTTATATTGACATCAAAATTAATGGGAGTGGCTCTAATACTCTGTTGACATGTTTTCAGATTGTCCAGCTCTTAGATCAACAAAATGAAGTAGAATAATCTACTCCACAAATATTTACTGAATGCCTTCTGCACCTGTGAGGAATGGAGAACAATGTGCAAAAAGGTTGCTGAAATCAAGTGAAATCGTGCAGTTAGTTCGTAGGAATCAGCTAGATCCAGGAAGGATTCTTTCTTTCTTTCTTTCTTTCTTTCTTTCTTTCTTTCTTTCTTTCTTTCTTTCTTTCTTTCTTTCTTTCTTTCTTTCTTCTTTCTTTCTTTCTTTCTTTTTCATTGTTCATCCATTGTCTTGCTACCTAGTGATCCTACTGTCTCATCCTCCTCAACCCTGGTATGACAGTTGTGTACCACCACACACCTCAGCATGCCCAGGGTTTCAGGGCTGGCATGGCATGTGGTACTCGGGATCCAACCTGGGTCCTTGCGTTTTCCAGACAGGCATTTGGGCAGCTGAGTTATCTCCCCAGATGATGTTAGGTACTTCTGAAAGATCATTCGAGCAGGAGGGCTGGAGATGGCTTTGGTTGTTATGAAGAAAGGGGGCCAATAAAGAAACAAATAATAAATATAGATGGTAGACACACTCATAAAACAGAGCCGGAGGCAGAGGGACCACAAGTTTAAGCTCAGCCTGGACAATTTATTAATTGGTAAGATCTTACCCTGTACTGAAAACAAAATAGGCTGGAGATATATCTAAGTGAATTGAACCCTGGAATCACTTTTTGTATTGAGAGAGAGAAGGGGGAAGACAAAAGGAGACAGAGATAAAGAGACAGAGAAACAGAGATGGAGACCAAGAAAGAGGAAAAAAGATAGAAAGACCTAATAAAGATTAAGAAGGGGAATAAAAACATGTAAACTTGAACAATGATCACAAGAGTGGATTAGAAAGAGTGAACTGAAATCTAAAAGCCAGCAGTATTATATGATTAGGTGTATGTAATTTGTAAGAGGTCCTGCAAATTTATTTCAACTTGTACCCAAGTTTCCTAGGTATGTTCCCTCTGCTGAGCTAGAAAACATGTGATAAAAAGAGAATTTTTCAAGGGCCAGCAACTAACCTCAGAACAATAAGTGCCTGCTAAGACAATTGCAGTGACTGGGGTTCTATACAAGGCACCACATGAAATGTCAGCCTATCCCCTGGGCACGCTGAGCCAGTGACCAGACCAGGTGTGGTGGCCCACACCTGTAATCCAGCGCTGGGGAGGCTGAAAACAGGAGGATCACTATGAGCCCGAACTGCAGAGTAAGACCCTGTACCAAATACCTTTGAAGATAAAAGTATTTTCCCGTTTCTACATGAGCAAAACTATGGGACAATCATTGGTTGGTGCCCAGCACACTGTGAGATGTGTAAGTCTAGGGAGATGTTTGGTCTGCACATGAAAGACTAAAAGATGACTCTATGTGAGTAGAGGAGATGCTCCCCCAGCAGTGAGAAATTGAGATGGATGAAAAGGCACAGATAAGAATTTGCTGTAGAGGTGGCAAGAAAGAGAAAAGGCCCAGGAGAATGCTGCATCTCAAAATCCCTGAAAGTAGAACAATTAATAGGGAAAGCACAACCAGGAGCAGTGAAAACAAAGATTCAAATGGCCTCTGCTAGTAACCTGGAAAACTCAGAAGTCGCGTTAGAGCAGATAATAAATACAAATTGGAGGTTAATATGGGGTATTAATGTGATTAATTAAAGAAACTGAACAGACTCTCAGCTATCAGTAAGTAGAAAACAAAACCCAATCCAGTTTTCACCAGGCAGTGCTGTGTGGCAATTTTTTCACTAAATCTCTGAAATCTGCTCCTTGTGAATTTGATTGTAAAACTGAATTTGAAAGATGGGCTGACTAAATGGATCTTCAAATTGGAAATGTCACCATTAGAAAAAAGAGAACATTCCAACTTCATAGACACCATCCTTGAATAACATGAGGAAAAACAAAAAAATAAGCAAAATAAATTGGGGTCGTGGAAAGAAGACAATGCCAACACTATTTTTATTGAATCCTTTGGAACAATTCTCCATGAATTCATTCTCACAATAGATCAACTTTTGTCTGTCTTTTATTTTAGTAGGAAATATCTTGTTTGTACACAAAAGAAAGAATAACATGTCGCTGGAGCATATATTATCAAGCTTCATTATACTCTGAACAAAGGTGTTTTCTAAAATGTGACACACAAAAAAAGTAAAATGAAATGTGACACAATCACTAGGCTTCAACATTTTCACCCCACTTTTATTTTTATTAAGATGATAGAAAGCAACAGTAGTTTAAAATATGAACTATAGGCAAACACTGCTTTCTTAGAAAAGAACCAGTTCCACAAAGCCCCTGATTGACGTTCAGATGGCTCAGCCGCCAATGTCAGCTTTTAAGGGAAACTCATACTTTTCGCCTCACTTTAACCAGAGTATATTGCTGCGGCAAAGCAATTTGCACATCACAGCTTTAAAGAGAGCAGAGAGGACTAGACTTGCCAGAAGCACTTGGGCAATTGTCACAGGCAGATTGTTTATTCTACCTAGAGGTTTATTATTATTTTCATAGTATTCTGAACAGATCAAGAGAAAGTGCTAACAGGCTCTGCTTTTTTTGAAAATGCGGAGTTTAAAGTATTACAAAGCAATAAACCATCAAAGTGCTTGACAGGTTATGCAAGTAGGTTATTCATATTATATTAGCACAGAATATTTTTATTAGTTCTAGAACTATATGGCCCTCCAAACTAAAAATTAGAAGACACTCTCTTTTTGTAAATTTTTATAAAATCTCTGGAAGTGATTCAGGGTCAAATGATAATAAACAAATAATGCTTGAAATAAGAATCAGTGTCGGCATCAGGGATTATGAGTCTGTACTTTTTCAATTTCAAAAACAGTCGATAAGCATGGCATTAGCTCACTGTTGAAAGCAATAGCCTCAGATCTCACAGGGCATGAAGAGAAAAGGGGCTGCCACTGAAACGACGCATGATGAGATCAAATCAAGTTCATATCATATTTCTAACTATGAAATAAAATTGCTCATGTCGGAAAACTGAGAAGTACCCTGGAGGTGCCCTAACAAAGTTCCATAAACTGGATTTTTTAATCCAACCAGAAATTTATTGTCTCACAGTTCTGCAGGCTAGAAGTTCAACATCAAAGTGTTGGCAGAGATAGTTCCTGCTGAAGGCTGTGAGGGAGAGCTTGTTTCAGGTCTCTCCCCTAGCTTCAGGAGGTTTGCTGCCAATCTTTCATGTTTCTTGGCTTGTAGTCAGAAAATCCAGTTTCTGTGGTCGCATTCACACCGCATTCTCCATATGTGCATGTGGCTGCGTTTCTTCTTTTTTCTGTACAGACAGCAGTCATTTTGCAACAGGAGCCCACCCTATTGTATGATGTCATTTTAGTTATATCTGCAACTACACACATTCCAAATAAGGCCCTTCATGAGATACAGAAGGTTAGAGCTTTGGACTATTACCTTCAGAAGATGGGAAAAGACACCAAAACCCCTAGTAACAACCTTCATGTCTCTGTTCTTTGTGTGTACCACTGTCTCTGGATCCAGTTTCACCCACCCTCAAATTTCTCTTGTTTGTAGCTCTTTCCCCCCAGCACCAATGCCTCTGCCCTTGGAGAACCTTAACCCATCATCTACAAACTGTGATTCCCCAAGGGCTGGTCCATGGGCACATTTTCCCCCTATGTATTCCCAGTGGCTAGTCTCATTTTGACTAGCTCTTAACATAATATCTGCTGAAGGAGTTTTAAATAGAAGATTCCTCATTGATTATTCACATTTATTTCTAATTAGATTTCCTACTTTTAAACTTAATCTCTACTCCAGTCCATTTCCCTCACTACTAATATGTTAAAGATCTTTAACATATTTTTATTTTTTTTGCTCTGTTCAAAACTATTCAATATCTTCTCATGACTCATAAGATAAAAATCCAAAGTCCTTAGCACAGCAGTAATGAACTGCTCCTGGGCTTATGCTTTCAACTTCATCTCCGGGACTTCCTCCCCTACCTGGCATGCAATAAAAGCAGCACGGTCTCTCTCCTGTACCTTCATGCCTTTGCAAGTCTTCTCCTTACCTGGAGCTTGATCCTCCCCTAATGAGTCCCAGAAGGAACCTCTGTTTGAAGCTTCATCCACCTTTCCATTGTACATTCTACATCTGAGGAATGAGAACAACCTGCCTATTTTCTAGGTAAATGTGTGATTGTGTGTTTCACTTTCTCTAAGCTCTGAGTTCCTTGAGCTTGAGAACCAGATCCAATGAATTTCTTTTTATCTTTGTATTCCCTGAACCTATGGGGCAAGGACAGTAGGTTGTAAATGCAATGAATGAACAAATGAAAATGGAAAGAAAACTATGTGGTCTATTGTCCCTTCGCAGAATTTACTTGGGACATATTTTTAGGAAATACAATTGTAATAGCTGATTGTGCTAAGTTCAGAACTTTAAATGCTTAATTAAATCTGCTCAGCAATTTTCCAGCTTGGACTATAGAGGACCCACTCGGAAAGCTCATTGCCTGCGTGGTATAGAGAATAACCTTCAGTTTTCTCACTAGACTCTTGACCTTCCATTGCCCACTCTACAACCTTCTGCCAAAGCCCCATCTGTGTCCTGATATGGACTTGCATGGACACTGCAGTGAGCTCCGGACCTTGGACTATATCCTTCAATCAACAGTGTCCAAACGCCCTCTGTACACTTCCCCACATGACTTGTCAGTGACCATCTTATCTGGTCTTGTAATTTCTTATTTGTATATCTTGCTTTATAGCTGTCTGTCTAATAAAACGTTGACTGATACAATAATTTAAAGGAATCACAAAAGCCAGAGTCAACAGAGCCCAGAGTCAGTAGTGGCCTATGTTCTGGCATGCTCCTGTCAAGGGCAGGCAAGCAAGTGAGCACAGGACATAGCACAGTACATCGCAGAACCTGCTCTGTTCCTCCTGCTTTATAAAACATTTCATGAGTATGAAGGAGAGGGGAAAATTGAGAATACTTCAGCTTGCAATTTAATGATGCTTAGTAAAGATTGTGATTCTAAGAAATTATATGGCAGGTATGGGGCAGTGCTTTCCCTTGCTTGATATACATTAATCAAGCAGATAGTCACTGAGTCTTGGATCACTACTGTGGTAGTACATACATTGTGACAACTTGGCTGAATAGGCTCTGGCAGTTCTGGGTGTGGGAGCCTGGGGCATGATGGGTTTCACACTGGAGTGTAATTGGTTCCACCCTGGAGTGCGATGGGACCTGCCCTGCAGGGCTATTGGTTCCATCCTAGGGCTGTGGGCCACCACAGAGTGATTCAGCATGAAAAGTGTATATGACGGAGTTGAAGAAGGCTTCCTGTCTTCCCTGTCCCACTGCCTTGGAGAAGTCCCAGGCTTCGGGCAATTTGATCTCCACAGCAACAACATTTTGGAGGAGCTCCAACCTCTGCTCTTTGTAGTGGAGCCACTACCAGTGTAGAAGGAAGAGAGAGGCTTGATGGACACCGCAGCTGCTGCTCCTCCTCTGCACTTCATTGTTTTCTGCCACCATGAACTGCTGTCCTTTGCCTTAGAGCCAGCAGAGTATGACCTAAAACTTTCACAAACTGTGAGCTAAATAAACCTTTCCTTCCTTCATTTTGCATATTGGGTGTCCCAGCAATGAGTAAAAAAGTAACCAAGACAACTAACTAGTAAAAAATCAAGCTAAATCTAGTAGAATTAGTGTCTAGTCAGCTTTTACTTTTTGGTGTAAGTGTACGCATCTCTGCGTACATGTTTGTACGTGGAGGTATGAAGAAGGGGCCACACTTCATCGCTTGGTCATGACCCACACAGACTTTCCTACTTCAGAGGCAGCTTTAAATGTTGAGAACTGCGTCTGTGCAGGAAGGCAGTGTTTTCTTACACAGGAGACCAGCAAAGGCATTGACAATAACTCTGAGGGCATGTCATTATTAGGCAATGGTGTTGCTACCTAGGATACTGGGTGTTGGTCGTTCAGGTGTCATTTAATTGTGGGACCCGGTGAATTACTTTTTCACAGCTCTGTTCATCTACACTACCTACTAAAGGATACTCTAGAAACTACAAATGGAACAGTGGTTTCTTTCTTCAAGATATGAGAGAATCATATCTTCAATAATTAGTGTGAAATAAAATAAAAAAAGAAAAAATTAACATGTCGCATAATTGTAGGAACATGTTTTGCATAAGTACATCACAATCAAATAACAAGAAGTAAATAACATTGTCTCTGCTGTCCAGAATAGGAACGTAAACCAGGGTTACAGGAAGCTGCCTCATATCTGCCCCTCATCACAAAAGTCTTTTCTGATTATGCAAATTCGGGAATAGGGATGAGTGTTTTTTTCTCTCCTACCTTGGTTAATGTGATGTATCAGTAGGAAATTAGAAGGAAAAAGACCGAAGAAACCAACGTGTCTCTATTCTTCTCTCATCTGCCCTGAATAACAGTCTAGTAATGGCTTCAGCTCCTCCATAAGTACAGACCAGGACACCCTGAAAATTCCCTGGAGACTGCCCCATCTGGCCCTCCATACCTGCGAAGGTAGCAGCCTCCTGATGGATTTAATCTCCAGGTTGCTAATAGCCCTCACATTGAACTCAGCTCTTTCATCAGCTGTGAAATCCATTCTGAGTACGTTCCTTGGTTCAAATGTTTTTTGATTTCCAGTTGTCTTCTGGACTTCGATAGTATGAAGTAAACACAATTAAGAACTGAAAATGTAAACTTTTTGTCTAAATCTTAGATCTTCTATGAGCGAAGAGCTGAATAGCCGGATAATCATTATCTCTTTTCTTATTTCAGTTTTATAACTTAACACCATCTTTTGAATCCCAGTTATTAATAATTATTTTTGAAAATGAATATCAGAAATTCTGGCTGACCAAATAGCTCATTGGATTAAAGCACCTGCAAGCAGATGTAGTGGCCAGAGATTCGATCCCCAGGCCTCCCATGCTGGCCCTGTCCCCAGGGGGCACTGAGTTAGCAATTGAGACTGGGCATGGTGGCACAAGCCTATAATCCCAGCACTTGAGAGGCTGTAAACAAGAGAACCACTACAAGTCCAATCAAATAGCGAGACCCTATAGACCCTGTAGACCCTTCCCTAAAATACAGAAAAAAATAAGTAAATAAATAAAAATTTAAGAAAAGAAAATAAACTGATTTTTTAAAATACAAGGTATTATAGCTAATGAAATATTGAATATTTGAAGACTGTGTACAAAATTTAGTGCAGCACCAGATTATGTAGTAATCTTCATAAGAGAATATGTTTTTTCATTAACTTTATTGAAAATCAGTAATTACATATCATATTAAAAATTGTAAACAATGTGAAAGATAAAAGATACAGACAGTAATTTTCAGAGACATATTTCTTACATGAATATATCACATGAGATTAATAATAGATTGCAATTGTAAATAATTTACAAACAAATGAATATAACAAAAAATTGTCCAAAATAAAAATGAAGAATTTACAGATCAGTCATATAATAGTTTATGCTGGGTCAAAATCAAGAAACTTATATTCATATAATTAGAATCAAATTTCTGAATTTAGTTTAACTTATAACACCACATTTCCAAGAAAAATGAACCTTTTGCACAAGAAATTTGAATAAAATCGTGCCCAGATACACAAAAACAAAATTGTCCAAAACTTATTATAAAGAAAAAAATGATGAAAGCATATACATTAAAAAATTACCTATGGAAGAACAAAATTAAATAACATCTTTTTCCACATTAGAAAGGAAAAGACCAAGTGTATAAGAAACTAGACTAATTAAAGGACTGAAAAAAAGGAAAAAAAAAAAAAGATCTGTCCTCTTTGAATTTTATACTTAGTAAACATACCTTTGAAAACTAAAAGTAAAATATTTTCCAATTATACAAACTTGAAATATTTTAATACCTCCAGATGTAGCATATAGGAAATAAGCATATTTCAGAAGGCAAGAGAAGTTGCTGTATGCTTCTGGATGAAGAATAAAGAGCTCTCAAAATGATAGTTATGCAGGACTATGTAAAACATATTAGATGAAGCCATTTAAAAGGTCATTAAAAATTTCTATGAAACAGTATCAATCATATGTCGAGTTATACAAATATCTTTTTCATACATATGTGTGTGTATAAAAGATAGGGAAGAAGTAATATAAAGTCAATGGAAAAAGGAAATATACTTTTTAAAGTTTCTAATACTAGGAGAAAATGTCATACCATGTCCTTTAAATAGATTGTAAAACAAATATATAGTATAAATCTCAAAGCAAAAATTAAGATTAAGCAATACTCAGAAAATTAAACACTAATTAAAAATTAAATGTTTCAAAACAGTTGAACTGAGAAAGTTTTCATGATAGTAAAAGAGTTATTAAAAATAAAACATAAGATAAATACTGGAATGGCAAATAAATGACCAGCACTTCTAACAGTTTGGGGATAGGATATAGCACAAATTTCTAGTGTGTTTTGGACATGGATAATGTCCATAACACTTACTAGTGGCCAGGTGTCACCTCTGAGACTGAATTACTGATATTTCCTTGATATCCACCCTATTGACCCAGACAGAATCGTGACCCATAGGGTACAGGAGAAGTCCATTTGTAGAATGTACTGATGGAAATATCTTGCTGCTGTATACAAAAAAATAACTGAAAGACAGCTTTTGTATATCTCTTATTCTCCTGTGTTTGTTTGCCCTATTTGGTAATTCCATTCTCATTCATGGAGTTGTGGTCATTTTGCTCCCTCTCTAGAACATCTTTTCGTTGTCTGTGTATGTTTGTCTTTGTCATCATGAAGTTCTTTAGTTCTTTGTCTTGGAAGTATTTCACTTCTCCACTATACTTGAAAGAGAGTTTTGCAGGGTATATCAGTCTGGGTTGCAATTTGTTTTTTTATAAAACTTGAAGTACTTTGCTCTGTACACTTTTTGCCTTGGTAGTTTGTGAAGAGAAATCTGCTGCTATCCTGATGGGTTTTCCTTTAAATGTGATCTGTTTCTTTTCTTTAGCAGCTTTTATAATACTGTTACTGTGCTCAATTTCTGGAATCTTCATTATTATATGTCTAGGTGTGTTTTTAATTGGGTTGTTATTTGGAGTTCTGTATTCTTCAGGTACCTGAATGTCAGATAGTTTCCTCAATTTGGGAAGTTTTCTGCTATTACTTCCATCCATATTCTTTTTTTTTTTTTTAATCCATATTATTTTTATATCATTTGTATTGACTCCTTCCTTCTCATTGATGCCTATTAATCTCACATTGTTCATCTTTGCATTGTCTTGCAAGTATTGAATTATTTTATTCTGCATCCTAGTTGTTTTTAAGAGATCTTTTCTTACTTTTTTACTAGCAGCAATATGTCTTTAAGGTCTAAAAGTCTATTCTCACTTTCATTCAAATGGTTTTTCCAGCTTGTGATTGGGGTTTTAAAATTCCTGTATATCACTTTGGATCTGCTTCATGTATAAGGATTCCACCATTTTTATATTCCACTATATTTTTAATCAATGTCTTCTTTAGAAGCACTTAGTATTTGTTTCATCATAGTTATTATTTATTTTTTTAGTCGGAAATTATTTCTGACCTGATTTCCTCTATACCTTTCTGCAGTTCTTTCTTTGCTTCACAGCCTATTATTTCAGAAATTTCAGATGTGTGATTTCCAATTTCTTCTGTGCTAGTGTCTTCCCATTTGTTCTGGGTGGGCTTGGGGCCTGAGACAGCATTTTGTTCCTTTGTCATTTTCTACAGCACAGTCTTCTGAACTTTAATGTAGACTTTAGATAGAGTTATTACCTTAGCACCAGGTCTGTATCTACCAAGTTCAAACTCATTCAAGTGGGTGTGGCTTGGATCTGGTTGCTGTGCTCCACTTCTTCCTGTTGCAGCTCTCAGAAGCTGAATGCTCTGTGTCACTCTGGAAAAGATTTTCTGTTTCTGAATCAGCTGGGTGGGTCTTACTTATAGCTTTTTTGCAGGGAGTTCTGCTGCAGGTTCAATGCTGGGCCTGGCCTCTGGGTCATATGAGGATCCAGTGGGCCCCGGGTTGTCTCAGTCACATGCCCAGCATATGCTCTGGGTTGAATCAGGATCTAGCAGCTCTGGGTTGAAGAAAATACATTAATAAAGTTACTTTTAGAACAAAAATTACATAGGATTGTTCTGCTACAATGCTGAATATGGTTAAATTTCTAATTTTCTGTGTAAAAATGTGTGATTGTGTTTTCACATTCTATAGGGATTTAAAGTTTAGAATATCAACAAGCACTGGAAAATTTTTTAAAAAGTTACTTTTAATTTCAAACCATACTTGACAATAGTTATAAAATAAATGTATAGCTGTACTAAGGAGAGAAGATGAATTTCCTTTACTCTTTCAACAAGATAATATGAATCATTTTCACATTAAAATTATTCATGATAAATAATGATTCAAAAACTAATACCAATAAAAAATAATAACATAGCATAAATATTGGTGAATTACTTTTCCTACTAAGTGTCAAACTAACCGTAACACATGGCAAAAACACCAACATCTTGGATACTTCTGGAGGAAACTGAAGAGGCTGGTTTGGAATAGTTTTTTTCAACTCTTACTTCATAGATTGAAAAGTGGAACAATTAATTATTATATTGATACTTATTGCAATTTTAAATTAAAATTAAATGAGGATTTAGGGATGTTTCCTTTAAATTGAAAGCTTTAGTAGCCTTCACCTAAGTCTGTCTGTATTCAATGCTTAGAGAAAGGTCAAATGAGCTGGCTCCCGATTCAGCCACTTGTTTTCACATTCTTGATAGCCATACATTCATTTTAGGCAGCACATTGCCTTTTGAAGTTCCCAGTCAAATATTCTTTAATTTATATCCATAATTGGCCATTTGTTAAAGACAGGAAGCATGAGGAATGCTGATGTTGAAATGCAATAAGGAAATTAGGGGCATAATGCTATAATTCTGCAAATTTTGTTCAATTTTCCCTTCATCAGATCAAAATTCTTGTGTATATTTAGTACTTCAAAAATCAATTTGAGAAACATAAACCAATGTAATGATTATTAAATATGGCCTTGGATTAAGGGGAAAATTACTCTCTATATAATATATCATTTACGGACCTTCAATAGCTTAAATGTAAAAATTATAAAACTAAACCAATTGTTAAAGTACAACATGTGAGTTCTAAAAATCAGGTCATAATGGTAGTTTTTTTCTCATATTTTAACATACATTTTAAAATGTATATTTCAATCAGTATTCACAAAACCAAATATGATGTATGATTAGATGATTAAACTATTTTCAGCAAATTATGACCTTTAAAATAAATTCAAAATCAGAGAATTCATGGGAAAAGTAGACACTTATACTTTATGTATCATTTTTGTTCTTAAGATCACACTCTTTCATCATAGAGATAATAGTAATCATTGCACTGTTTCATATTTTCAATAATTTGTCCCTAAATTGCATGTATATGTATACATTTAGCTACTTGTCTATTTATTGTCTATCACTCAAAATTATTTTAAAATTTAAAAATCCCATATACTTTGAAATCACATGTCCTATAGAAAGTTTTTTTTTTTTTCAAGTCAAATCAAAGTTTTTGGAAAATACTTAAATTGGTTAATCTCTGAGATCTTTCTAATTAAGACTTCATGAAACCAGTGGCTGTGATAATCCAATTTAGACTGTTTTCTCAGGAGAATGTAATGTTATAATTTGGCCTTCACATGCTGAGCTGAAAGAGAAAAATGAAAGGAGAGGAGAGCATCATCTGAAAAAGGACATCCATTAGAATTTTTTTGTCTGTTTTGTATTTTCTTTTCCCGTTTCCTCGCATCATGCCCCCATTCTGGGCTATGTGATCCAGTTTTTCACAGCCAGACACAAAACCAGGTCTTATGAAAACATTCATGGCATCAAAGAAAAGTTTTATAGAAACCTACTTTTTCACTTAAAAGTCAAGAAAGGTTTCTGTTTGAAGCATTTGAGAACTTAGTGCCTGGTGTTTATGTCTATTTACTCTTTTCCTCTTTCATTTCTAACTTAACAAAACATAGGGACCAAAAAGCCTGAGTTCTTGTCCTGAGTCATAATGGAACTGAACTTGAAGGACACACAAGATCTCCTTGATTCAAATGTTCACATGAAATTTATAATTTGCACAGGAGAGAGAGAGAGAGAGAGAGAGAGAGAGAGAGAGAGAGAGAGAGAGAGATCCAATAAACTGCATATAGACTTCTGAATCCAGTCATCATGTGTAAATTATAGAAAGGGGAACACAAACACACAAATGAGTATTTATTTTTTTTCACATATTCTGGTTTTCACTCAATTGTTGCACAGATGATAAGCACCTTGATGAACACTACCATGGCATAAACTTCTATCTTTTTTCACAAATGGAAATCAGGCCAATGGTGATTCAAGAGACTGAAGAGAGTAAACAGAGCTGCACAGAGAGGAAATGCTCTCTGAAAATGAGCCTGTACCCAAGGTAAGGTGACCCTTTCTGAAGGGTGTTCAAGTAAAATTTTAAAATAGATATAAATCCCAGTACTATACAAGAGGATAGCTCTCTTGTTATAATATACCTATTTTATCCTTTAAAATACCAATTTTACAAAAATATATACTCCACAGATGACTAATTGATTGCAAAAAATTTAAATGAAATAAATCTCACTCTTCACCACAAAGATGTCACATGATTTCTAGAGCTTGGGGACTTTGGAGTCACCAGGAATGTGTGCAGCGTCACTCCACTGACATACAAAACCTACTTGCTGTGCTTGCCATGTCCTTTACCTGTCACGATGATGATAGTTTGTAATGATTTTATGATGACTTCACTACTGAGTAATGAAAATATACCACTACCTAGAAATAATCAACTAATCAAATGTTATATTAATATGTAATATTTTATGGAAATATGATTCACTGTATATCAGAAATCCCTAGCCGGGCGTGGTGGCACAGGCCTGTAATCCCAGCACTCGGGAGGCTGAGGCAGGAGGATTGTTGTGAGTTCGAGACCAGCCTGAGCTACAAAGTGAGCTTAAAGCCAGCCTGAACTGCATAGCGAGACCCTGTCTCAAAAAGACAAAAAAAAAAAAAAAAAGAAATCCTAAATTTGTTCCACATTATACCTTGGCTTTGCCTAGCATTCAACATACATCCTTTCTAAGCTAGACAAAGTTCCTTTTTAAAAAAATTTTACTGGAGTTTCCTAACAACTTAAAAGATAAAAATAGTAATTATATGTACACATGATCATGAAAATAAGAATATTGAATATTCTGAGTGAAAGCAGAAAAGGCCACCAAAATCTTAGACTTACCTTATCCTTATTTACGGCAATTTCATACAAATGACATGTGGTGGATTGACAGCTGATGGCCAACTTGAAACAAGCAAATGAACTGGGTCAGTGTGGTGCTCAGCATGGAGGGTCCACCTGAAGAATGTTGCCAACAATATAAAAAGTAGAACTGAAGAGGAAGAAGTGGGGCTCTTATTTCTCCTGGAGAGGCTTCTCATGCTGGCTTTCCTGATAGGAGCTTGGCTGTTCCCATCATCAGAGAGGCTTGGAACCTTACTGTTGCTAAGGACGGCTGCGGTACTTTTCGGAGGAGCTCTAGTTCTTATCTTGAGCACTGCGTCCTGGCTCCAGGACAGGTCCCTCAGCCTGCTGGTGCAGATTCTTCATTCTGCTAGCACAGACTTTCTATCTTGCACCACTTACCTTGGGGCCTTCACGGCACTGATCCATGAAACAGGCCTGCATGAGATATTACCCTGGGTTCTAGGTCTCCCGTGGGACTCTTGGGGTATTTTTTTTATTTTATTTTATTTTTACTTTTTTGCAGAACTGGGGATTGAACTCAGGCCCTTGCACTTGCCAAGGAAGTGCTTATTCCAATGAGACATCTCCTCAGCCCTCATGGGGGTATTTTTATGGACTCTAGGTCTTCAGCTGGATTCATGCAGGATATCGCCATAAGATACAGGCCCTCTCCTGGATTCTTTGGGTCTTCAGTGTGTCAACAAATCTGTACTCTCTTTGTTTATGACTCTTAGGGTGATGATTATAAAATAATCTTATAAAATATGTGTTCTGTATGAAACTGTTTTTCTTGTGAACCCTGAAAACAGCATTAGCATATTTTTAGGCTTTACTCCAACCTGCTGCAGGTAACTTAAGTCATTCTTTTTTGGGTGCTGACAATAAGGCCACCTCAAACTGTCCACCTTTAGGAGGAAGCACTCTCCTTGGCTTTGTGAATGCCTTTTGCCCATTCTTAGAAATGGAAAATTTAGCCGGGCATGGTGGCGCATGCCTGTAATCCCAGCACTCGGAAGGCTGAGGCAGGAGGATTGTTGTGAGTTCGAGACCAGCCTGAGCTACAAAGTGAGCTTAAGGCCAGACTGAACTGCATAGTGAGACCCTGTCTCAAAAAAAGACAAAAAAAAAAAAAAAAAAAAAGAAAGAAAGAAATGGAAAATTGGAGTGGGATCTTCCAATCTACCCAAACCATGTAAGACTAATAAAGGAAAGTAGAAAAGAGTTTACCCCATGAAATTCTGGGAAACATCAAAATGAACCAGTTTAATTGTTTTGCTCCTTGACTGCTATCATCTACTCATCCTAATCCCCCCTGAAATAAAAATTCAATGCCCATGTCATCCAAAAATGTCTCACTCCACTCCATTAAGTGATAGCTCAAATTTTTACCCAATTACTACATCCCAAGAGACAGTAAATGACACCCCCCATAATTAAATATCCTCAACACAACAATGTAACACCTGTCTTGGGAGAGAGAGAAAGGGAAACAATGATTACAAATATGTTTTAATACATTTTGGCTTCTATAACACAGACTCCTACATGGGATAACATATAAAACATAGACACCATTACTCACAGTTCTAGAGATAGAAATTCTAAGATCAAGGTATCAGAAGAATTAGGAGGAAGGTCTTTTTGTTAATCCATAGTTGATGCATTCTTACTATGTCCTTATTTATGGAAGGAACAATGGAGATTTGCTATAAACTGTCTAATTTGGTGCTATATGCATGACCTAAGGACTTCATTTTCAAATAATATACAGGATGAAGCTTAGGTTTCAACCTGAATTATAGAGTAACCAAACATTCAGACCCTAGTAGGCTACAAAGCATAAGCTATATATACATAGTCAGGAGAAAGTACAAATTGTGACTTAATTAGTCCCTTCCTTCATTAGTTGAATTTTTCAAAATTCTATTCTCTGGTAATATCTTTCTTGGCTTTTGTTCTTCTTGACTAAAAATTAGCTGGGCAATCTAATGGATAGAGACAGTTCTCTGCATTCCCTGACCTTGCTGTGATTGTCTAAGTCCTTGCGAGTGATAGCTTCCATTTGTCTGGGTCCCTGAATATGAACAATCCCTTCCCTGTCAAAACATGCTGGGGGGTACCATGTGAACAAGAAATACCTTTCTTGGATTAATCCATGGACTTTAGATACAATTTATTTGCAAAAGACAAATCATACAGCATGATAAAGGTCATTTTGTTGATGATACATAAAAGCACATACAAATTAATCATATTTAAGTGCTTGCAGTTTTTCCTTCCATAAAATTGAGACAGTAATTTCCATATTTCCTACTTCCAAGTATACTGTGAAGCTCAACTAGCATTCCAGATGTGACTTTTGGAATTTGGAAACTGTGAAATACCTTTTTTGACCACTAGTTGGTCTCATCAGTTGATTATTTTCATAAGTTGATCTGTCTCCATTTTCTTGCTCTTTCGGATAAAGACATGATCAATGGTAAAATATTTTCTTCATTGCACTTTAGAAACAAGTAACTTTCTTTGAATTATGAAAAATGAGAGATTACATTATTTAAAAAAATAAATCACCCAGTTTGGATCAGTAGCTCCTTAGCTACTGGAAGGAAGCACCAAGTTCCTGAAAAATGACATTCATTATTTAAATTAGCTTCTAGAAGTGAGTGTTTTGAATACAACATAAAGCAAAGGAGATAAAACCTATCCTTTCTTCCCAGGCCTTTGTTTGTCCTTTTTGTTCCAGTGTATATCCTGCACTTGTCAACACCCTACTGTGAGCTTTTAAAGTTCCATTTCTTGGCGTATAATGCAATGTGTGAGGTATTACAGAGCTCTCTTTTGTATATGAAACTGCAGCCGTGGAGAGAGGGCTGTGGTATAATAGATCATGGTAAAATAGCCATCACCTGACAGGTTGGCCCGAGACCACAATTCCCAAGCACCCCTTGCACTGGAGTCTGGTAAAAGATGCTTACTTGTTCTCTACAAACAACAGAATATAATTTGTAAAACATTTTCATGTTAATTTATTTATCTCATATAAAATTTTCCCATATATTAGTTAATAGAACATCAGCTGTACAATTGGATTGCTTTTCCTAGGCTTCTGTTCACCCTCAGTGCTCTGGCTCTCCAGTGAAATTCCCTGTTCTCAGGGACACAAAGAACTGCTTTAAATGGGAAGCCAACTCTCTTGCTAGTCCTGCATAGCCTTCATTCCATAGTGATGCCACGGACAAAGGTCTTTCTGCACACACAAATGTACCACAACTCCTAAACTATTCCAGGAGGTACATTCTCCTCATCCAACCAACTCCTTTCCTGGCTCAGGATGAATTATACTTATTAAAACTATTGCTGGTTTTATCTTGCCAGACAGGCCTCTGTGAACTCTATTCAACCAGGCAGAGTTAGAAGACATATCTCCTCCAAGCCTGTTTTGCATTTGTCTTATTTTCCTTGCTTTCTGGCCTTTTTGAATCCTTCTGGTGGGCACTGTGTTAGATCAGCAGGCTGATTGCTGTCACTAGCGAGTGAATTTCACAGCTCTTCATGCAGAGGCTTGCTCTGACTTTTCATGATGCTCCCCAAAATGAGAATGGTATAGTTCAAAGAATTGCACCAAAATAGTTTCCATTCAAGGTGAGGCAAAAGTCTTCATGTTAGAGGGGATCTGTCCATTCACCAATGAGTAGCTCTATCAATTATTTTCAGTCAATTATGGGTGTGAATTGTTGGTACACTGAGGTTCTTTCTGTGCTTATGGTTGTATTTTGTAACTGTTTTCTCACAAATGGAAATATTTCATAATGTCTACTTTTCTACCTTTAAAAAATTCATCATCTTTGCTGTCCTACAAAGTAAAATGAAAGAGCCAGAATTATCATTTTTCAACCAACTGGAATAACATAAAAGGACATTTTACGATCAGGGCAATGACTGCCAGTGAATCTGGGTGAGGAATGACAGTACCATCACAGCAGTCTCTAGAGACCATTCATCCTCACTGTGTTCTTTTTTAAAAACAGAAAATCAAATATAAATTGGCTTATTAAAAAAACAATGCATGGTGAGGATACAGCTTCGTGGCACAAGTGCCTGCCTGGCAAGGTGAAGGCCCTGAATTCCACTTCTGCTACAAAACAAAACAAGACAATACCTCAGAGTATATATGTTAATGGTGAGGAAATAGAGAGGGCTTCCGATTTTAGCCAAACTCAACAAGCCACGCAGATCATTAAAATATCAAATTTTCTCCGTTTCACATCAGCATCCTTAGTATCATCTTTTTCCTGGAACAGATTAGATGACAACTATTGTCTCTAGTCCCACACTCATACAGCATACCATGAGGAAAGATAGAAATTGAGGCCTGTGCCTTGCTGTCAAAGAAAGAATCCTCTTTCTGTAATCATTAAACAATATCCACTTCTGTTTCATTAGCTAAGTTTGACAAATCCTAAACAAATTTCATTGACAGGTTATATTCTCAGAAGACAGGGAGAAGATGGGTTTGGGTCTGAGTGCTGTGAAGCAATCATCGTGGAAAGAGAGGGGAGATACTCTTAAAGTGATTAATCAAGGCACACTTGTAGGTAGGGTAAGATCATGTCCCTTCCAGTCTATTCCCAAAATACTGCTACTATAAAAGGGAAATGGTAGAAAAGACTATTAGATAGTTGCATGGTTTATACTCTTAATAAAATTTGAAGTGTGTCTTGCTCTCTAGGAGCTTAGCCAAGGGCTGTTTTTAGACAAATTTCTTGACTAAGAGATCATGCAAGCCTCACTTTTAGTAAGGAACTTTCTCAGGACTGAGGAAACTAAAGCTTTTGCATTGAATATTTTTGGAATGGAATCATAAATTACCTAAGACTCTTTACTACCTTTCAAATGTAAGATCTCTTGACTAACTGACACTCTCAAGAGTTCAAGAGCAAGTGATACAATGAAACTCAAGGCATAAAATAGAAGATACTTTCACCACTAGGATAAAAGAACATATTATGTTTCTGTTAATCAAGGAACATATAAAAATAAATATGCCAGGGCCAGCCAAATAGCTCAGTAGATTAAAGTGCCTGCTTAGGCAGATGCAGATGCTGGGATTAGATCCTCAGCATGC
>PVKA01000417.1:29791-206063 GCA_004027165.1 Ctenomys sociabilis
ATATATATATATATATATATATATATATATATATATATATATATATATATATATATATATATATATATATATATATATATATATATAATATATATATATATATATATATATATATACATATATATACATATATATATATATATACATATATATATATACATATATATATATATATACATATATATATATATCCTGAGTCCTCACTGAACCTGTACTTTAACATCCTGTAATCAGTGATGTCCCAAATTTTCTGACCAACAATATTATGGGACCACAGAGGAAAGTGATCGATGATATAAAGTGTGCCTAAGGAGAGTCACATGGAGAGAAAACATTCTCTCAGGGCTTCACAGAGAGTAAATTGATCAAGCAATGGCCATGACTCATCCACATGGCTCACACTGACAAAGGATCTACACACTGTAGTACAGGAGTTCAGGGTAAATCCTGAGGGTATCTGACTGACCTTGTCAGATTTAAAAATTACATTACTTGTTATATAGGTCTTGCTTTATCTTGGTCTTAACCATCCCGCAGAAAAGTATAAAAATGAGGTAAAAAAAATAAAGCCATATTAATATGTTGAGCTGTAAAGGGCTTAAGTCAACAACTTCTGACCTTGCCAGTCCTGTGGAAAACCCACTACTATTATGTACTACTGAACTATATTGGATTACTTTGCTGAATTCACGCACCTACAATTTTAAAATGAGAATGGAATGCCCATCTCTGGCAAAACTAAACAAAAAAAGGGGATACAAATGAAGGACCATTTTGTATCTGTATACACAAAATAGGATAAATATATAGCTATTTTCTCTTAACTCAATGAGTAGAAAGATTTGTACTGATAGTAGTTGGACAGGATATCATGTCTGCATCTTTTATTATGAGTAACCACTACGAAGACAACAATATGTAACATATTAATTATTGAAACTGTCCTATTAATTGGTTTTGAAATTGTCACATTGCTATGTGTTTCTCAATAAAATTAATAATAAAGAATATATATATATATGTTTATATATATATATAATCAGTTTCATCTTCATATATGAAGAAAAAGAGGGAAATTCTAAAGTCCACCTGTTGTGATTCTCAACTTACTTGTTTTAACTGAAGAACAACCTTAAGCTGTTATATATGGAGTTAGGTCCACAGGTAAGATCTGCTGAGTGCCCACCTAGATTGGTCTTGCTCTCTGTAGTTCAACCAAAAACCACAGCACCTTTTCAATATTCAGTTTACTCTTAATTCAGCCTGAAATCATATTAGAGAACAATTAGTAAATATGTAGTCGCAGCTCACCTGAACATAGGTATACAGGTTAACAATCAAAGTATTCCTCCAAACATACAATAAGAAGGTGTATTCACTCTCAGATTCAGACACTCAAAATGAGCTTTGTTTTACAACCAGAGAATTCACTGTTGCTCTTCGCTTTACTAAGTTCATGCTAAGGCATCCTAGTCTTGGAAATTTGCTTCTAGGCATTTCTAGATATCAACCGTGGGTTATTACTTTAGTTCAGTTATTTCTGTACATGGCTGATCTCAGGTGTTTCACGGTGATTGTGTCTAATTTCATTCTCAGAGGGAAACCTTAATTCTGAGAGCTGAGGATTCCTAGCTGTTACCTCCTAGGTACGAACTACCATTTTCACTGTAGGTGTCAAAGTCAAGATTTTAAAATATTGGTTCAGTATCACAACATGATGCTAAATTGATATTGAATTCTTCTTGCTTCTATAAACATTTTCCTACAGAGAGGGCCTGCTATTGTAGGATTATGTTTTTTCCTTAGATGAAGTATGATAACATATTTTTAAAGCATGGAATTTCCATACATCGTATTCCATGTGGCAGTCTTGACATTAAAACAATTGTTGCTGAGTGCATTCAGCATTTGGGAATGGCAGGTCGTACCTCATTTGCCACGCTGAGTAAAGGGACTTGATCAATTGCAAAACGTCATACTCCTTGACAAGGTAAGTGGTGGTTTAAGTGGCTTGTAAACCAAAGGTTTCTTCATGAAGCAATTTTGTCCAACATTATATTCCCAGCACCTAAACAACGCTGGGCACACATGGAAAGTTAAATGATTATTTTAGAATTAATTATCTACAAAAGCTGGAAAAGACCTTCAAGCAAACATATCCTCCTGCTAAAATATTTAGAATTCAAGAGGCTTTTATTCCTCCAAGAAGTTGTATCCAAGATAAAAATATAAATACTAGCAAAACAGCAAATTAAAACCTGATTCCCCTATTGGAACAAGTGTAATTTCAAATTATTATTTATGGAACAATCCAACTTTTCAAAATCTCCAACTAGAAGCATTTAATCTCTAATTTCCCTGAAAACAAAATCACAGATTTTTTGATAAGGAGTTTAAATTGTTAGATAAACCTTTTGTGAAGCTTAATAAAAAATATTGTTATTAAAAGAGGACCAGCAATAAAAATCTATTGTATTTCTGAATATACATATGAATATTGACATATCATAAGGGTTATTTGTGAAGTCAATGACCTTTTGTTGATTTACCTGGAGCATATGTATTTGGAAAACACATTTACTTGCTTTATATGTACTATTTAATATAAGAAAAAATTAAATCCAAGACTAGTATTATTAGCTATTTCTTCTTTTTTTAAATTCTTTAAAAGTTTGAATGTTAAAAATGTAATTCAAAGAACTGACTGAAATGTAGAAATTCCTTGGGGCTTGATGAGACTCAGTTGAACATTTATTAGACTATGCTAACCTCAAAAAGTAGATGACCAATCATCACAAAAGCCTGCTTTAAGCCATTCGGAACACAACTTTCTTTTGCTTATAATTCCAGTTTGAATAAAACAATCTACTACCCCAAGCATCAATGCTCTTCAATATCTAATTTCACAGTTTTCTTAACACGTATTTCATGTTATTTATTATAGTCAGGGGCATCCCAACACCTTGTCTATCCATGCTAACTTTTAAATGGTTTATCTGGTGAACCATCAATCAAAAATTGTGAAACATATTTTAACTTAAGTAAGATCAGTTAAGAAAACAAACAAGGCTAGTATGGCCTAATTGGAAACATTACTCACATCAGTAAGTCGTAAATGCTTGATCTGGGAAAGATTATTTATACTTCAGATCTGTTTGCAATGTATATGAGCAAGATTAAAATTTTGATTCCCCTCCTCTCTTGGAATCATAAAGATATCAATACGAACAACCAAATCCTTTTTTGAAACTAAATATTTCTTTTCTTTTAAATCAATTCACTTTCAGGTGCAAAAGTATTTCAAATTGCTTTGCTTGTATTAGCAAATTTGTAACCATGTGAATTTTATTTATGACATACTATTTTTTGTTCAAAACAACTAATTTACGACTTAAAGACGATTCTTAATAAACTCAAGCAAATGTTAACAGTGCATTTCAAAAACCTAAATGAATTGGCCTACTTGGTTTTATACTGAATGATATGTGCTAGAAGTTCTCCATAACCTTTCACATGATATTTATACTAAGCAAATAATATTTTATTAACTATAATATGACTTAATTCAGAATCTGCTGAAATTAATACGTCCCATTTTCCGTGTTTTGTGAATGAACTGTTTGGCATACTAAGCAGATACATTAACAAGTAGGAAAATACATAGGCTCCTTTCATAAAATTTTAATTTAAGGAACTCCAGAAGTGTCCACTTGTTCCATGAGGTCAACTGTACTGTGACAATGACATTACGCAGGTGGTGTTCATTCTTGTTGCAGGTAATTTATTATCACTACCGCACAGTCTCAGCACTCGTTCACAGAAATAACGTAACTTAGGTAAACACCATTTTCCAGTAATTACAGGACAAAATAAACTTTGGGCACATTTATGAGCTCCGTCATCTCACTCTCAGTACACAGTGGCCAACCTATCTCTGTTGTTTGCAAATGAATTAACTCTGGGTTGGAAATCGCTAAAGCCATCTGCTCTGATGGAAGGAAGAACTTCTATGATTATTTTATTATAGGAGCAGCAATTAGAGACTGAGCTAGAATATATTTAGTATCATTTACCCTAAATTTTACATGTCATTTAAAACATGAACAGTAGTAACCTACTCTCATTCGGGATGCTTTGCATATGTAACCGTGCAGCCTTTTAGCAATGCTGACTTGAGAAGTGCCAATTTTTCCTTCATTAAATTCAGTTATTACCCTAACAAAAATTTCCAGAATGTTTTAATTCCTTAAGAGCTAACAGAGGAATTCAACATTCAGCAAAAAAATCAGCTCCTTTGTTTTCAAAGAGACAGTAAGTTTGTAATACACTTTTGCTTGGTTTGCTTTCTTGTTCAGACAATTTAATGATTATCTTTTCAACCCCACCAAAGTATGAATAGAACTAGTTTTCACTTGTTTAGCATGTGGGCCTATATTCGTATGGATATGTAGCTCGGAATCATGCTTATAATGTGATGTTTACTATTGGACAGTGTATGGTAGGTCTAAATAAAGTAGAAGTAAAACACATACATGCACACACAAGATATAAAGCCACAACTGTATGCCTGTATGCATTTTTCAAAAGAAGATAGTTATAAAAACAGCCAAAGATATAGAGAGGCAAGGAATGAGTGAAAAATCATTGATGTTTATTTTCTATATTGATTTTTCCATATTTGCAGAGTTTAAATATTATTTTATTCACAATCTTAAGACATTCACTTTGCCTACATAGCTCTTTTTTCCTTTTATGTCTTAGGATGGGGCAGTAGAGATACAGCTGCAAAGGTGTTCTCTGAGAACATGTAAATCCAGTAGGTGCTCAGTAACTAAATATATATTAAAGAAATGGATTGAATGGTGAACAGATAAAAGGGCATATCAAATGTTGTTCTCTTCAAAGCTCAAGAGTAGAGAACATCAACTTATGTAGTGATGATAAACCTTGTTCAAATTTAGAAGACTATCTTCTCTTATCTGGATTTCAAGATCCATCAAATGAGTTGTTTGACAGCTTTGAATATGAGGGGTGAAAAGTATACTAAATGTATCTTGACAGTAACTGAATATGTAATTGTTTTAATCAGCAGCATACTTGCAGAATTAGGCAGGAAGGCATCATAAAGGTGAAATGTGAATAATATGAATCCAGACATATTTGCTTAAGACTGTGAATATAAAAGCAGATATTCTTAAAATTTTCAAGTCTTTGTGTATTCAAAATGCAGCATCAAATCTTATAACTGACTTTTTTACACATTATTAAGAAAAATAATCCCATATACTAATAGAGTTTTAAATCAAAGAAACCCAAAGCTGGCCACAGATTGGTGGCAAACACAGCCTCTATAGCAATCTGAGCTTTGATGAAGGGGCCTAAAAACAGACACTGAGGACAAACAGCCTCTTTAATAAATGATTCTGGGGAAACTAGCAATCTACATGCAGAAGATCGGGGCCTGCTGGTTAACTCAGTTGTTTAAGTGCCTGCTCATGCAAATGCAGCCAGAGGCAGGATATCACGGTTTGAACCCCACCTCCACCTACATTAACAGACCCGCCCTTAAGGCAGGCTGAGCCAGCCAATAATAATGATAACAATAATAATAATAATCTTTCACATGCAGAAGATTGAAGCAAGACCCATATCTCTTACTATGTGATAAAGTAAAATAAAAATAATCAAATAGCTAAAATGTTAAAAGAATCTTCCAGACAATAAAATAAGCAAATTCTAGAGGTCACAGGTATGGACAAGAAATTTCTGAACAGAATCCAAGTTCTACAACAAACAATACCAAGAACTAACAAACTGGATTGTATCAAATTCTGCTCAGCAAAGAAAACAAACCATAGAGTAAGGAGACATCTACAGAATGTAGGAAAATGTTTTCTGGCTTTGCCACAGACCATGGAATAACAGCTAGAATTCACAAATGGTTTTAAAAGAAAAAGGGACTCCCAAAATAAAAGGTGAACTCAACTAAGGGACAACTGAAAGGAATAGACACTTCTCAGGGGAAGCAGAAATGACCTATAAATATGAGAAAAAATACTTAGCATCTCTGGCTATTAGGGAGAGGCAAATTAAAGAAACATAAATTCAGTCTTACACCAGCAAGCATGGTTATCATCAAGAAATCAAATAACAATAAATCCTGGTAAAGTGGTAGGACAAAGGGGAACACTTTTTTTTTTTTTTTTACATTGTTGATAACAGTATAAACTGGTACAAACACTCTGGAAATAAAGTTGGAACTTCTTCAAAAACTAAAAGTAAATTCCATTTGACCCAGCTTCTAGCTGTTTTTGTAAAAGAGTTAAAGATAGCTTATCACAGTGACCCATGTAGGCCCACACTTATAGTAGCACAATTCATAGTAGCTGAATCTTGAAATCATCCTGCATGCCCATCAATAGATGAACAGATAAAGAAAATACAGTATTCATATACAGAGGACTATTATTCTGTCAGGAAAAGGATAAAACTGAATCATTTGCAGGAAAATAATGGCTGCATGTGGAGACCATAATTTAAGTGAAATAAATCAGATTCACAATTTGAAATATGTCTTGGTTTCTCTTAAATAAGGAAAAAACAAAAAATACACGCAGAGCAAAAGAAGCAGTAGTAGAAAATAAGGAGATGAGGCTTGTAAAAGTGAGAAGGGTACTAAGCTTTAGGGAGGAGGGGGAAAAGAGGGAGGATAAAAGGAACAGAGACATGTAATGTACATATATGAAATCCCTAGAGGAAAAGTCATCATTGTATTATGCAAACGTGGTACTAATAAAAAATAAAATTGAAAGGAAATAGATAAATGGGATCAGGGAGAGCAAGAAGGAGAACTCAGCATGCAAAGCACTATTTTTATAGCCTACTTTTGGAAGTGATGCATGTGCACTTGTGGGTGACATAGCATTAGAACCAGGTACCAGGCTGCCCCTTGAAAATAGTGAAAGGATCAGGACATACAGAGCCTTGGCCCTGCTGCGCTTCATTCAACAGAAGTTTATCCTTCTCCACTGCAGAGTTATTGAAAATAATAACTGTGATGATGAATATCTACATTTACCAGAACATGTGTCAGAAAAGTCTGCAGTAGGTTTTCATCCCAGAACAGTCTGTTTCTTGGTATAAATCCTCACACTTCTCGGATGAATCAAAAAATGTCTTACATCATCAGGCACTGTTCAGTATTCTTCAGTTATAGACAATGGCAAGTCCCGTATCCTTCAGCTTCAGCAGCTACCAGCCATTTTTATATCCAGGTTTTTTAAAGCATGAACTGTGGGATCCACCTTCTGGTCTCCAATGACTTCTGTCTGTGCAAGTCTCCTAGAAGTACTCTGCCTCTAGTAAAGATTGGTAAGGATCTCCTCACTGCCTAAAGGGAAGGTTCTCTATCAGTAGAGCTAACAACATCAGTACCACCCAGGAACCTGCTAGATGGACACTTTGGGAATCTGCACAGAGCTGTTGAAAATTGGGCTGAGGTCCAATGATTTCTCAAACAGGGCCCTTAGGCTGTTTGGATGCTGGAGAATTTGACAATCATTGACATACACTTCCACTAAGGAATCGTCATAAGCTGATGTTTTCATTCCTTATCTAACTGTATTTCTGAAGTATTTAGAGCTGACTTCTTGAAAATGTCATACCCTCCAGAACATCTTTTTCATTCTCTTTCTGATTTATCCATAGTATTTCCTTTTAAATTTATCTTCCCCTAACTATTCCAAGTATGACGGCATTCTCATGAGTTTTTTTTCTTTCATATGTATTGCTCTTTCCCTCAATAATTCTTGTTGTTCTGTAAATTCATTCACAAGGCTGCTAATAGCTACATCACCCACAGCCCCTTCTTAGTCCCATTTCCCTAGCTGGGACTCATCAGTTTAACAAGCAAATCAAGATCATTAACTGCATGTGTTCTGTGAGTTCCAAAACAACAAGCCCAAAGGAGTCACTCCCTTTCCCACTGGTCCCAATGTATTCCCCCTTGTATCCTTCATCACGATAAATATACAGCATACACTTAAGCAATTCTTCAAATTTTCTCTCTTCTTTTATCAGAACTCTTTTGCCCTGTATGTATTACTATTCTTAGACTGATGATTTTTTTCATTTTGAATATAAAAATGATTATTAACCATATAGTCATTTATAGAACTAGAGACCAAGATGACATGGAATTCAATGCCTCACCAAAGATACACAGAAATTAAGAATCTGAGCCAAATTCTAAAACTAAGTAAATTTTAACATGTTTTTTTAAAGTAAAACTAAATTTCCTTTAAAAAGTGGATAGTTCGTCTTGGAGCTAAAATAATTGCCCAAGTTCATTTCTTTGAAATAACAATTGTATCCAGATATTTAGTTGTTCTTGACAAGTGTTTATTTATTCTTATGCATTATTTAATAGAGAATAATTCAAAGACTCTGATTTTATAATTTCCTTCTCTTGTGAATGACTGTTGGGTAAAATCACAAGTATCACATGGCTTCTTTTATGAGACAACCAAATTATAAAAAAAAGAACAAAACCAAAAGATATGTAATAGGGCCAGCAAGAGAGCTCAACAGACCAAGCACCTGGCGTGTCGGCCCCGGCCCCAGGTGCACTGAGCAAACCACCGGGCCCAGGCGTGGTGGTGCACACCAGTGCTCGGGAGGCTGAAAACGGGAGGACCACTATAAGTACAAGCTGCGTAGTGAGACCCTGTACCAAATACATGAAAAAAAAAAGATACATAATGTCTACCCCTTTTAAATGATAAGAGTATGAAGAGATGGAAGGAAAAGGGAAGAAAAACAAAAGGAAGTGGATGAAGAAAGGAAAGATAGGGGCCAGCCAAATAGGTCAGTGGATTAAAGCTCCTGCAAGCAGGCACACCAAGGGGCTGGGAGTTTGATCTCTGGGCCTTGTCTGCCTGTCCCACCCCCGGAGCATGCTGGGATGGTGATTGAGGCTATAAACTGGCAGATTACTACCAGTTCAATCTAGTAGTGAGACCCTGAACATCCTGTAAGGTTCTTCCCTAAAATACAAAAAAAAAAAAGGAATTACAATAAGTTATGTACAAACTCCACATGAAGTATATATGTACTGAAGCACCGCTGATTGGTTTAAAGGTCTAAGACACCCCCATATTATTGCTAGTGCAGCTTAGGGCCACTGCTTTTACTGATGTTAGGCTAGGAGGATTGTTACCTAACATTGATTTCTGAGAATTTCAGTACAGGGAAAGCACATAGATAACTTCCTGATGTGGTTGTTAAGACTCCCCAGCTAAGGCTCACAGAGAGCCCCTTGGCTCCTGAGTCCACACCTCTCCTTTCTCAGGCCAGGATCTTCTCCTGTGTGTTGCGTGGCCCATGAGGATAGAACACTAAGGACTGAGTCTGACTCTGTGCCTCATGCCTGTGCAGCGATAAGCAATAAATGCTGGCAGTGGTGATTATTGCTTAACTATAACAGAATAAATTGACAAATTGCACTTTTACATAGGCTTGTCTGCTGCTGCCTACATTTTAAACCCCTAAGTCTCTTCTTCTGTGACACTAAGGACTCCTATAGGTCCTTGTCTGTAATCTCTCTGACTTCCTCTTGTCTGACAGTATTCCAGAGAGCTGGAGTTCCAGTACTGAAGTATTTGTCTCTTGACTTTTTCAAGGGGCCCAGCTCAGTGGTACAGTGCCTGCCTGGTAAGTACAAGATCCTGATTTCAATTTCCAGTACTCCTTTTTTTTTTTTTTTTAAAAAGACTTTTACAAACATCAAACTATACACTGCACACGTACCTGACTTACTTTTGAGTCCGTATCTCCACTCCCAACTCTAGGCCCAGCGCTGCATACCTACCTATTTTTAAAATGACTTCAGAGCTCCGTTTTTCCACTTTAATGTCAATTTAGAAGATATAAAAGAGAGGGACTTATTGCAAAATGTAAACATGCTACCTTTCAAAGCAAATTATTAAACATTTACTTACAAAGGGCTGGAAATTTCCTTTTATCTAGGGATCACTAAACTGATATAAAGCAAATGTAAATTATATTATGTAAAGCTGACAAATAATAAGCTTAAATACTAGATACTGTTAAGCAAAAATTGTGCTGATCTGGAAAGGATGGCTGGGTGGAGGGGAAGGTCTAGGATCTACTGACAGCAGTTATGTTCCTCACAGTGTTCTTTGGGGTAGTGGCGTGTGTGTGTGTGTGTGTGTGTGTGTGTGTGTGTGTGTGTGTGTGTGTGTTCTCTTTGCTGTCTTTGTCATTCACCTCAAATTTTTCACATTGAAAATGTCACAAATACATGATATGGAGAAATGCTATTCCAAAAAAATATAATAACTGAGGAAACCAACAAGTTGCCTGATGAAAAGTGAGTTTAAAAGTCTTTTTGAAGCCTTCAGCTTTAAGGAGCCACAGAATAATTATTTTTAACACTCACTTATTGACTTCAGATAATGGCAAATATTCTGTTACCACTGATGGGTTTTATACATGCTACCCCCAAATCAGAGACCATGGCATTTGAGAAAACAGCAGAACCATTTCTTTCCATCATTTTTTTTTTTACTGAAGTAGGTCATAACAGAACTCTCTGAGCTTCTAGGAAGTAGGTTGTAAATCCCTCCATCCAGGATTACCTTCCCTGTACTGTAAAGTAAGAAAAATAGTTGACTTTGAATTAATGGAGACACAGAAGGCTGAGCAGCAAGGCCTTGCTGAATCCTCAAAGTGGATTACATTAGATCGCACTTTCTACATCCCATAATACATTTGCATAATTCCCAAGTCTTTGTTAAAATGAAAGCATAACTACACATCACTAGGCAGGGTGTGGTGACACATACTCCTGGGCCTGGCACTCAGGAGACCAAGGCAAGTGGATGACCTGAGCTCAAGAGTTCAAAACCAGCATGGGTAACTCACCAAAATTCCCTCGAATAAAGAAGCAAACAATGAAAAACACTAGAAAGGATTCCTTACTTCTTTTGGCTTTCATTTACAAAGCCTCTTATGGTATATAAATGTAAATAGCAATGCTTTCATTATTATTCTTTTTACATTGTAACAGTCTCAGCAATGACTTAGGATTGAGCATAATGTATTACTTCTCCCTCCCTACAATTTCTGACACTCAAGAAATCTCTCTTCAGTATTATCCTAAGAGAGCAGATAATGGTGACATTTGTAATATCATAGCAAAGAGAGGTTAGTTGTTTAATCACAGAACTGTAAACAAGAGCCATATGGAAACCCCAAGGCAGGAGGGAACATGCAGTGACATTTGACATTGATACTTGTCACCTTTAAATATACACACACACACACCCTTCTAATACTGTATGCATCAGAGGCCCTGGATGTCATAAGCATACCTGATCATTTTTATAACTAAGAGGTCCCTATAATATCTATTACAAAGCCCCTCAATGCAAGGTGCTATTCTATGAAGCATGAATACAAAAAACTAAAGCATAAAAATTTGGGCTTGCATTTTTCTCAGTAACAAAACAGGACTGACAGTATATCTACTCCAAAGGACTACTGCAATTGGTACATGTTATTCCACAAAAAGTACTTCTTTAAAAGAAAATTCCTTGATCAATGCATGATAGCAATTACTATTATTTTTATTATTGAGTTTTTAAATTAGGCACATGTTCAGGTTTACCTAAATTTTAAATATAAGACAACAGTGGTAGCTTTAGAAATACACATATTGTAAATCTTTTTAATAAAAAAATTGGAGTCCATTATCATACAGGCAAAAAAAAAAAAAGATCAAACTATCTCATCTCAACCTACTGGGTACTAAAATCCTCCCCAGGTGACACACTCTTTGTCAATGGACTTTCTCTTTTCTGGAATTTTCTTTGACTTCATCTTATTGGCTGAGTCAATTCTGAAGAACTAAGAAATCAACTGTTAGCATCTGTGAGCATCTCAGTTCGGTATCTCCTTTCTTCCTAAGTTTCTGTTCCCACAAAATGTTATAGTTTGGTTCTATGGTACCTGCACCATGTGTTATAATTATTCATGAATTTGTTTTTCCTGCTTGATGATAAACCTACTGAGGGCAGATACTGAAGTTTAGTGAACTTACTGCTCTTCAGACTAACCCAAAGTGGGAAGTCAACAATGGCCAAACAAGTATGAAATGACTCTCTTTCTTATCTTTTTTTTTTTGTATGAATAAATTTATTTTCCTCACAGATAGGAACAGAAATATCAAATTCAATGTGCATCAAAAATCTTCTTGGGTTATTAAAATATGGCCAGATTGAGTCTGTAATGACAATCCCTTGATAGAAAGACTTTATTTTTTATTTGCTTTCATCTGACCTTGATGCTTTATCAGAAATCTTAAACTCTGCATCTAGAGAAGGTCCCTAAAAGATGACATGGTGTGGCAAGAAAATGTACTATACTGTGAAATAGAACTCAATTTATGTCTTGTCACTGACGCTTATGGAAATGATGTTTGAGGAGAATATTCACACGTGTTAGTTCTATTGCTATATCAGTAAATTAAAAATTGCAATGTTTAATTCACAATTGATTTTTGGCATGTGTGTGTGTGTGTGTGTGTGAGTGAACATGATGTCACAGACACTATCTGGTAGAAATTAGTTCCTTTATACATGGCAGATATTAAAACTGATCTTCTCTAAATACCACCACCACTCCTTCTGGAATGTGTCTAGTCTCATTTGAACTGTTCGTAAACAATAAATAATTACCTTGTTTTAACAGACTAAGCTCCTGGGTGATTCACTCACTGTCTTTCACTTTATGTTTTCTTGCAATGCTGCTTCAGGGACTGAGTGCTTGCTCGATCAATATTAGTTCCTTGAATCAAACTGAACTTCTGATAACGTTCCCCTCCAAACTGTAACTTCAATGTGTGCCAACGTAAGTCACACTCTGGATGAGCCGCTCTCCCAAATACACAGGGCATGTGCCCTGGCTCAGCCAGAGCCGGCCTGTGATCACTGGCCAATTTTCAGCTGCAGGGCCACAGTTTTTTTTATTCCGGGAAGTTATAAAAATAACAATTCTGCCATCACTTTGTAACTCACAAAGTGACTTTAGTCTCTAGCTCTCTAATTCCTTTCATTTCTGCTTTATAGGCCTGCCAATAGCCATGGCCTTAGCTGGCCTTACGTATTTAATCAGGGTAACCAATGCTGAGAATTTTTACAGGGAATTAAGTTTGATTTGTTTTGAGACATTTATTTATTCCATATGGCATTTAAAGCAACTGAATTATTTTTGGTGTTGGAATAAGTTTTCAGGAACTAAATTCAAATTTCAGATTTAAACAGAAAAAGAAAACACAAAGCAAAAGTCCAGGAGTAGGTTTTTTTTTTTTTTTTTTTTTTTTTTAACTTTTTGTGGAAGAAAAACTGACACACAAGTGCCAGCACAGAGCAGGACATTTGGCAAAATCACAGTGATGACTTTGCTAGAGTTGCAGTCACCAATGCTCTGCTCCGTCTCAGGTAAGTACACACTGCAGTAGGCCCTGTGGATTTCCTCCCTTTTGACCAAGAAAGATCCATGCTGTGGGCCTCTGGATCAGGCTGACCTTGGGAATGGACACCCTCTCTCAGCTTAAGCAACAACACAAAAGGCCAAGTGGTCTCACCCACTCTGTTTTCATAGGCCCAGAAAATTCTCAGAGGTCCTAGCCTTGTTCCCAGTGACAGATGTGATCCGATTTTATCCACTCATAACCGCATTGTACTTTATGTAATAGTTATATGAGATGAAAATTCTATTCTTCTAGATCTTCTCATTAGAGATAGAATGTTAACACTATCCTAGCCACTTTCTTACCATTAAAAAGAGATAAAGAAGCAAAGAATAATTCTGAGAGGAAACGGAAACACAGAACATAAGCTTGAACAGCAAACATTACCTAAAATCTGCTGAACTGGATTGTCACCAAATATGGCCTTCAGAGTTAAAGCCCTTGTGCAGTGTATTTTGAGGTAGGGTTTGTAGTTTTCCATTTTAATGAAAAAACTCTTCAGACATAAACAAAAAAAAATAAATGCTTAATCACAAAATTCTCATGCCCGGCTTTTTTCACTGAAGCTAATAGGACACAGTTAATATTATTTCACACATTCCCTTACTGAAGGAAAAGTGTGCTTCAGTCCTTGGCCATATTCAGCAAGAAAAAACACGATGGAGAGGTCAGTTTCTAACATGCATAACAGAGTTGACGGTAATAAATATTTCAAACCAGCGAAGTGCATCACCGCTGTTCTCCTTTTGCAGTGGTTGAAGTGTGAGTCATCCTCGCTGGTAAGCACAGAGACAGCTCCTCTCTTTGAGATTTTATTGCTTGGTAACAAAATGGAAAGTGCAGGGGTGCTGTGTCGGCGCGAGCTGGAAGCAACTATCACTCACCAGGCTCACGCGGAGCGAGGCAAATCGCTTTAATGTGAGTCGACTTGGGTCGGTGGCTTGACTCAAACACTTCAGACTCCCAGGAAAAAGGAAGTTCAACCACAGGCTTAATCCTTGACTAAATCTTGAGGCATTTCAAACCACAAGTTAGAAAATTAAAACCCAAACATGTTCTGTTATTCCAAAAACCAACAAGCTAAGCGCTTATTTCAGAGGCTAGCACACCCCGCCGCCCCTCAAGCCTATTTCACTTGATTCATCTGATGATTTATTTTCAGGGACCTAAGCCAGCGTCTCTACACAGAGTTGTGGAAACACGAGGCTCCCGTCTGTGGCCAGAGATGGCGTGGCAATTAAGGAGGAAAAGACAATCGAGCTTTCCGTGGGGAGTGCCGTCGGTGCTTAAAATGCGCGGGTTGTGCATCCCTCAAGTCAGCCAATCATAGATGGAAGGCATTTTGTAAAATGCTAGCTGTTGTGGACACGCAAAGATTTTATTTTCTTATGATTCCTGAAACAATGCAGTATGACGGTTATTGCTTTAGCATTTAGGGTTCCTTAGGTGTTGTGTGTAATGTAGAAGGAATTTAAAGCGTATGGGAAGGTATGTACAGACCAGGCACAGATATTATATCATTTGTGACATGGGACTTGAGCGTTTGCAGGAGTTGGCATCTGCAGGGGATCCAGAACCAAGACTCCTCATTTCCCGAGAGATAATTATAAGTGCTGAATTTCTGAAATACCACAGGGTCATTGGGCTATCTAGAAAAAAAAAAAAAAAAAAAAAACAGCATTAGTTGTTTTTTTTTTTTTTTTTTCTGCAGCATTAGTTTGAAGAACTCAATGTCTTCACTGTGTAAGAATCATTAGTTATACAGTTAAGGGTGATTGGACCCCAAAGGCAGAAAAAAGTAGAGGAGCCATCCATGCCATTCAGACCATATGATTCTCTGCCAACAGTAGCTCATAACAACAATATTTAGTTTTAAAAAGCAAGAAGCCAAGCATGGTTTCACATGCTTGTAATCCCAGCAAACTGAGAAGTTCAGGTAGGGAGACTGAAAGTTCAAGCCTGACTTGAGCAATTTGGTGACTTAGCAAGGCTGTATCTCAATCAATCAATCAATGGGTGGTGGGTATAGTCCAGTGTAAAGGCTCTGAGTTCAATACCCAGTATTGCAAGAAAAAAGGAAGGAAAGGGAAAGGAAGAGAAAGAAAGGGAAAGGAGAGGAGTTAAAGGGAAGAGAGGAGAGGGGAGGGGAGGGAAGGGAAGGGAAGAGGAGGTGAGGGAAGTTGTCTTACCTAGTTTATAAATGCCTGTTTTTATTCTAGAGAAACTTGACCAGGATGGTCAGAATATTTTATGAAAACTGTAACTATTTTTGAGCATTGTTAAACTGAAATCTTTTTTTATTTTATTTTAAAAGAATGAAAAATAAAAAATTAAAATGATGGTATAAAATTTCCAAACAAGATTGTAGGAGAGCAACAACATTCAGTACTATGTGCATTGTTGTCTTCAAAATAGTTGCTCATAATTGGTCGAGCAATGGCTGTGACTCGTCCACATGGCTGGCACTGACAAAGGATCTACAAAGTGCAGTGCAGGGTTATAGGATAAACCCTGAGGTGACTTGACTGATCTTATCCAATAAAAAATTACACTTCTTGTTATATAGTTCTTGCTTTATCTTAGTCTTAGCCATCCAGCAGAAAAGCATAAAAAGAAGGTATATAAAGTAAAGCCATATTAATATGCCGAGCTGTGAATGGCTCAAGTCAACAAGTTCTGCGGATAACCTACCACTATTGTGGACTGCTGGACTGTATTGGGTTGTTTTGCTGAATTCATGCAACTATAGTATTTAGATGCTAATGGAATACTCATCTCTGATAGGACTAAACAAAAAAAAGAAAAAAAGGGATACAAAGGAAGGACTATTCTGTACTTGTATATAAAGAAGAGTTAGGATAGATATACAGCTACTTTCGCTTAACTCAATGAGAAGATTTGTACTAATAGTGTTTGGACAAAGCTGGGCGTGGTGGCGCATGCCTGTAATCCCAGCACTCGGGAGGCAGAGGCAGGAGGATTGTTGGTGAGTTCCGAGACCAGCCTGAGCTACAAAGTGAGCTTAGGCCAGCCTGAACTGCAGTGAGACCCTGTCTCAAAAAGACAAAAAAAAAAAAAAATAAATAAATAAATAAATAAATAAATAAATAAATAAATAAATAAAAAATAAAATAAAATAGTGTTTGGACAGGATATCCTGTTTGCTTCTTGTTTTATGGATAGCCGCTAAGAAGATAACAATGTACAATGTATTGATTAAAAAAATAAATTATTAAAAATGTAGTTGCTCATAATATAAGATATAGGCATGAAAAACCAATCAAGCAATATATGCATGTACCTATCCTTTCAATGAGCTAATAGCAATTAGTAGCATATCTATCTTAACTATATATATATATATATATATATATATATATATATATATATATATATTCAAATTCTTAATGAAAGAAAAAGAATACAAGGACAGAAGTTAATTATGATTATTTTTTTTAAAAAGATGTAGTTAGGAAAAAATGAGATAGACAGATAGTTAATTAATTTAAGAACATATGACCTAGAAGTCATTTTATAGTCTCTGGCTTAATCTTCACAATATTAAAAAATTTACCACTAACTGAGAATTTCAGCAATGAAATATGTTAATGTTGTCTTTATGAAGGTTCTAAAGTATTTTAATGTTTTAAGAACATTGCAAAGTACTCAGACCTTTCATTAATTGAGTTGAAAAATATTTAATATATTTAATGTGCTTGTGAAATATATAACTAATACAGTGCAAAAATAAGTGAGATAAAATGAAGATTTGTGTCATTACAAAGCTCACCAACCAGCAGCAGAAGAAAGGCACAGACCCGACGGAGTGCCTCTCTCCCATACTTGTCATGCAAATTGTGTATTCCAGTTGTCAAGTCTGGAATTTGATTTTGTCCTACTTAAAACTAATAAGTTAGCCTGCTTCTGCTTCAGAGATGCTGGCAGAAGACAGGAAACTCCTGGTTTAGAGACAAAGGACTTCATTAATCATGCACAGCACAGCAAGCATCATGAGCACCAATGTGTTCGTGTTAGCTTCTCCTACTGCCCCCTGTCCAGTCCGTGGGGGTGATCTGGAGAGTCTAACCATCAGTGTGCTTCGTTGCAGGAGAGAAGTACCTGGCTTAAGGGATCTACTGTGTCCACTCCTGCAGTAGGCACTATGGCTGCCTGCTACTTGTTCCATAGGCAGGCATTGCCACCAGGGCTCTAACACAACAGGAAATAACTCCCTTAAAGAGCAATCACTGTCTAGCATTCTTGGCATGTTGGCAAGAACCACAAGATGGCCAGGGATCCTTGAAGGACATTGTCGTAGTACCAGGCGGGACCCAGAAAACAGGGTTGGAAATGTCATGTGTTGGCTGCAGCAGCAAGTTCAACTTCCCTGTATTCAGTGCTCCAGCATCAGCTTGTAATGCATCTAAGGATCTGCATGTTCTTACCTAAGGATTCCCTGCCATAGTGAGAGGACACCTGATGTGCAACTGGCGCATCTCTGGGTACTTGTTATGTGAGGTGCTATAGGCAGAAGCCCTTGTGCAGTTCACAGCTGCTGACTCTCATTTCTGGGTGCTCAATGTTAAATACGCTAACCACTGTGTGCAAAGAAACCACAGTCAAATGGTCAGAACTGTTGTCTGGGTCAAGCCTATTTTAAGCATCTTTTGTGCAGTAAGTGTGATAAGAACTGGCTTAGATGGCAAGAGCCAGATCCTGAGTTCAATCCTTAGTACTGCCAAAATGAAACAAAAACCCAGCAACAACAGCAAGAAAGTACCTGCTTAGTCTTGAAAGAAGGTGGGAACAGAGTTTGGCTGGAGGGCAGGAGCAGGGTCTGGCATCCACAGAACTGGTTCCTCCAATAGAGCCTCTTTATGTTAAATGTTAAATGATTAAAGCTTGATGTGTGTGTGGTGGAGTCGGGCAATGAAAACCAAAGGACTCCATGCATTCTAAGTTTTAATACAGGAAATCAGAGGTTTATGATATCACTGGGAGGACTAAGGAGCTAAAGTCAAGAAAGCAGCTGTGTTTAATGTTACCTTTAGCCACCAAAGGGATTCTTCTCAGAAACTCTCCACTGTGGGAGCAGAACTGTCGAGATCTCTGGAATGCTCCCGTCACTTATCTGGGCTATGAACTCACTTTAAACTCTCAATATTCAGAGGCTGAACGTATGTCTCCCAGTGTGGTGATACTTGAGGTTTGAGGCTTGGGTATATAATTAATTATATGAAGTCAGAGCATGTGTTTTAGGAGGGATTACCACCTTTATGAAATCCCAGAACACTCTCCTGTCACCATGTAAGACTACAGAACTGAGGGTGCCAGCGAGGAGACTCTCAACAGAAGCTCCAGCACTTTGATACTGAGCTTTCCAGTTAACCAAATTGCAAAAATGAAATGGGCATTGGGTGAGCCACCCAGGTCATGGTAGTCTGTTTGGGGTAATGTGAGCAGACAGACAATCAACCTAGAGTGGTGTGGTGACCCAAGCTGTCCATACATCTGGTTTCCTGTCCTTGAGAAAAGTAACAGCCACTCCTGTTTACATTCCAAATGTCATGCACATGCCTAACGTTGACGAATTCTGACACAGGAAAGACAATTTCAAGAAAAGTAGTTTAAACATTATCTCTAAGATTATAAGAGTAATGATACGTTGGATTGAAAACAGGTAAATTTGTTACCTGTCAGGTAAACTGACAAGAAGATTGTAATTGTCCTATGAACATTAATGAATGGTATGAAATAAGTGATATGAGACAGATGGTAACAATAAATAGATGTCGGTCTGGTCCACGCAAGAGTTGAGCTAAGTTATTATGTCCTGCAGCAGGTCACAGAGCTTGTGTGAGGTTGGTGCAACTCTAGGTTTTTTCTTCCAGGGAAGCTCACTGGCAAAACTGGTGACTTTAATGAAACCTCAGAGGTGGGAGAATTATCTAAGGGATCCCTGGGACATTAAGGAGACAGGAAGGAAACAGAAATTGCAGGAAAATGATAAAGGATGGTTAGAAAGGGACAAAGGGAGAATTCTCTTATAATAGGGAAGTGACCCAAGGAGGAAAGGGTTAGCGGTGAGGAGGCAAGGAAGAGAAAATGAGAAAGATGTGTCACATATAAGAATGTAATAACTACAATTAATATAAACACGATATGTTACAATATTAGCTATAATGAACAATCTCAACAACATCTATGGAAAGGAAAAAGGGAACTGGAGGTGGGGGAGGAAAGACAAAGGGGATTTAAAGAAATTAAAAAAAAAACATGCTTATGCATAAATGTAACCACTATGCAAGATGATTGCAAGCTATATGAATTGCAAAATACTATTAAAAGCAAGCCAAAAGGTTTTTAAATAAAGGAACTTGCAGGAGACTACGTACTCAGATGGTTGGTGAGAGCAATCAATGCCTAAACAATTACTAAAGAATAAAATTAGATTTCATGCTACGTCTAATGAATTTGATGTATTAGGAAGAAGAACTTGCATTGAAATAAAGACGTTTTTAGGAAAGATACAAAATGAGGCCAGAAGCATGGCTTGTGAGATGAGTCTGTTTAAAGGAGCCAGAAAGAATGTAACACAAGGAAAATAGACTAAGGTGTAGCCAAGCGGAGAATAACTTGAGACTTCTAGAGAAAAGCATGGCACAAGTGAATGGGTAAAATGAAGTGAGAAGGAAACATGTTTGGAGCAGAAAAAATGCAGTAAAAATTAAACCACTGTATTATGTAAAGTGCATGATGATCAGTGATTGGTCCTAACTACAGGAATAAAAGAGGTTGATATGTACTCCTGGTCAACGTAGTGAATGAAGAATGAATATGACTTTAAGAAAGTTGCTTCTTCTGAACTCTGCAATGTTTTCCATTTAGTCATAGAGACTTGTATTTGCTGACAGAAATCTAGTGTCATTTATCCTCAACTCACTGATCTTAGTTTGCACTCCCTCCTAATGTTTGTATTTGTTTTATTCTTAATGGGCTGTAACATAGAAGCACAGTAAACACTAACTATTCTTGCTTTCCCAGGCAGGTCATCTCTGCCTGAGTCCTGAGCTTGTCGTGGTCATCTCTAGAGCGGAATATGACTGAGATATTGTCTCGCAGGTTTCCTTATGTTGTTCTCAAATTACATTTATTCATTCATTCCTATTCAATTTATTGTGGCAAGAACATTTAACATCATTTCTACTTTGTTAGATTTTAAGCGTAAAAAATGGTATTTTTATTTATACACGTAATACTTTATAGCACATTTCCAGAACCTAGTCACCTAGAATACTGGAAATTTTATACTATATATTTATCTATTTTTTTATTGGTGGAACCAGGGGTTGAACTCAGGCCCTTGTGCCTGCCAGGCAAGTGCTTATTGTACTGAGCCATCTCCCTGGCCCTTATGCTATTTATTATCATTTTCCCATTTCCACTTTTCCTGGCAACTCTGATTGCACTCTTTGTTCCTGTAATACTGGCTGCTGGATCTCCTATGTGAATGGAAGCATTCAATATTCTCTTTTTTTTTTTGATGGGCTTATTTTACTCAGGATAATGTTCTCAATATTGTCCATGTTCTTGCACATTAAATATTTTTTTCTGCACCCCATTTTATGCTTCTATTCATTCATCACAAGGGATATTTTGGTTATATCTATTTCATGGCTCTTGTAGGTGGTACTGTCATGACCATGGATATGGTAATAGCTCTCTGAGGTCCCAAATTTAATTGGTTTTGGATATGTAATACCCAAAGGCTATATTGGAGGATCATAAAGTAGTTTGGTTTTTTGATGCTTTGAGGAATTTCCATATTACTTTCTGTAGCAGCAGTACCATTTTGTACTCCCATTAGTAGTATATAGTGGAAATTCCAAGTTTTACGCACCCTTGCCAACAGTATATTTTAATCTTTTGATGACAGCCATACTAACAAATGTGAACTGATATACTGTGATTTGGATTTCCATTTCCCTAAATATTAGTGAAATCAAGCATCTTTTCATGCACCTGTGGGCCATTTTTTATGTTGGTTTGAAAGAAATGTCTATTCATGTCCTAAGTTTGTTTTTCTTCATATAAAGTTATAGGTCTCATATATTGAGTAATAGGAGTTTCTTATCTATCTTGGAAATTGACTTTTTCAGACTCTATTCTGTAAAATTTTCTCTCATAATGTAGTTTGCCTTTCCAACCTATTTATTGTTGCCTTTGTTGTGCATCTGTTTAATTTGATATAGACTGACTGTATTTTTTTTTTTTTTTTTTTTTTTTTTTTTTTTTTTTTTTTTTTTTTTTTGCAGAACTGGGCATTGGACTCATGCCCTTGCGATTGCCAGGGAAACACTTATTCCACTAAGCCATTCCCTGGCCCCCCACTGTGTAATTTTTTATTTTACTTTATTGCTTGTTTTTGCTGCTGTATATGTGAAGCTATGTTTAATAACTGGCTACTCTGGAGTAGACACTGTGTTAGGTATTCGGTCTGTAAACTTAAACAAGGCCTTTTTCTGACCTCGAGCAATGCCCATTCTGTAGGTGAACACTCAAATATGCCAGAGAATGTAAGACTATAAAAGAACTTTAATATTAGCCCAAAGGAAAGGATTGCCATTATTGGGCAAAGGACAGACAGTTTGGGAAAACATAATAGATGGGGAGAGGTGAGCAATTCTTAAGCTTTCAAAGGAAAAGTAGGATTTGTCAGACACACAATGTTGAAAGAAAGAAAATCCAAGTGGTTACAAAGGCAAACAGCAAAAAAGATAATAGATCATAGTTTTTAGATGTATATTTGATACTTCATATGCTCCTAACAGGCACAATGGAAATTTCCATAAGTAGACTGACCATTTTCACTTAGATAAGGTTAAACAACAGTGTGCCTAGGCATATCTATGAATCTTTTAATCCATCTACAGTTTACAGTGTGTCTGTTATTAAGAACCTTGTGGAAGCCAACAGTAACTGGGTAGAGTCTGTTGTAGAGGAGAAACAGCCAAACACTTCATTCAGATATTGAAAAATACCAAGAAAAAGTATGTCATTATCATATGCAATTTCAATAAAGAAAAGTTTAAGTAGGGCAGGTCAGATAGCTCAGCTGATTAAAGTGCCTGCTTAGCCAGACACAGGAACTAGAGTTTGATCTCTGGCATACCATCTCAGCCCTGCCCCCAGGGCGCACCAAGACAGTGATTGAATCTAGGCATGGTGGTGTTCCCCTGTAATCCCAGCACTTGGGAGGCTGAAAACAGGAGGATCACTACAAGTCTGGTTTGTGTAGTGACACCCTGTAGACCCTGTACTACATACATTAAAAAGTTTTAATTATTTTCCATCAGACCCTCCATGGTTGTAGATTAACACTGTTGTTCCAGCTTTATTTCCATTATTTTGGAAACCTCTTCTATAATACCATGTGGGGATGATTCTGGTAATGCCTGCAAAATAATGATAATCAAATCCATTCATTAGAAAAGAAACAGAAAGAACAATGTTCACAAAACCCAAAATGCTTCAGCATAGCTCACATTACTTTAATAATCCTCACACAATTTTTAAAATAAATGTAGGATACAAGTGATTCCATTCTAAATTGCTGTAGGTATCTCTGAAACTGTTCTTGGAGGACTCTGGCAATGCCAGGCCAAGGCAGAGCTCAGCCTGCTGTGCTTAACTGATGCTGGCAATGACCCTAGTAGAGTTCAGTCATTATTGTTTCATTCTATACCAAAAGAAAATCATTTGTAGAGAGAAGGGTGGGAAATGTATAGTCCAAGATCAAGGTTAATAGGTCCAAGAAAAAGATTATTTAACACAAGCAGTCTGATTTCAGAAGCTAAAAATATTCTTTAACTCATGTTAAAAATGTGCTAGAGCAGAGGTCAAAGACTTTTTTTCTGTAAAAGGTCAGATAGTAAATATTTCCAGCTTTAGGGGCCATATGGTCTCTGTCACAACAACTTAACTTTCAATGCAGTGTGAAAACACCCATAGAAATGTGTATATAAACGGGCATGGCTGTGCTCCAGAAAGACTTATTTTCCAAAACAGAAGTGAGCTAGGTTTGGGCCACAGACCACTGTCTGCTAAACTTTGTCTCCTTTTAACAGCTATGGCAAATGATCTGTGCAATCTTATTCTTATGAGAAACTCGCTTATGAAAACCACACTTCATTGACATCACCTCTGTCTCTTCCATTGCTGTTGACCTCTCTTAAACGGTAAGATGTTAATAATCAGCAATGATGTGCTCCACTTAGAGATGAATTCCATTCCACAATACAGTCAGGGATAGAGGCTTGGTGTGAATTTTCCATGATAAATCATCTCTTTTCATACCTCTTTCACTGCACCTGTTGATCACCTGGCAGCTGCTACCTTACCTTTGTTCTCCCCTTTCTGCGCACCTGCCCTGTCTCATCTCTTTTCTTTCTACTTCCTATTTATTCTGAAATTTCACTTGATTGTGAAATTCTCAGTTTTTTTTCCTTTAAATGTGTGAATTTTATTCCAATTCCCTTGTTATGCTGTGAGCACGAGATATTCATTTACACTTCCTGTACTCATGGCTCTGTGAGTACCACAAAAATTCTGTGAGTTCTGTGCCTGTTTGGGGGGAGAGTTAGTATTGCATTGGTAAGATATTAAGATGGGACTTTATTTAGAAGTCTAATTATGTTAATGTTGCATGAAACAGTGACAAAAAAGAATACATAAGCACTCCAAAGTGAAAGCAAACTTACCACATACCTCAAAGAGATTATTTATTAGAGCTGGAAAGAACAGTACCCCTAATACATCTCCTGCTTATTTCACTAAAATTACAATAAGAAATTTATAATAATTTATTTAAATGGTTTTATAGTTTATCACAAAGGTGATTTTCAAATTGTGATCTGATATTTCACTGTCCAGGGTTTTTTTCTAGCTTTGTAAGCTGAACATGTGGAAAACAAGAATTCCTATAATCTTTCCCTTCCCATATGTACCTCACTGTGTCCTTATTCCCAATTCTGATTGTTCAGGCAAACTGATTAGAGACTATTCTCGGATTTACATTTCTGTTCCTCCAGTTCCCCATTGCTGTGGGTTGCACACATGAAAATCAGAGCTTTAAAGAAAATTTAAAGTAGCACCCTCTTAACAGACACGCATCCTTTCTTTTTTGCTAACTTTCCAAGACAAAAGAGTCTAAAAGTGATCTTCATATTTCCTGGACCTGTCTTCTTCATATAATAAAAACCTAATTTTACTAAAATATAATTCTGAAAATGGCATTTTACAGCTTACTGACAAAAAAAAAGCACTCATACGTTGATTTCTGCTCACTTGCCCATGAACATTGCCTCATCTACAGGTTTCATTTTTCATTTTCTTTCTTCTAAAAACTAAAACAAAGCAAAATCTCTCTCTCTCTCTTTCACTCTCTCTCTCACTCTGTGTGTGTGTGTGTGTTATAACCCTTGTATTCATTTTTCAAGGCCACCACAGCAAAGTACCACAAACTGCATACTAAACTAATAGAATTTGACCATCTCCTAGCTAGAGTATGAGACCAAGGTTAGCGAATTTTCCAGTCTCTATGAAATGGTTGATTACTTCTGAGACTTTGAGAAAAAGTCTATTCACTCTTCCCCCTTAGTTTCTGGTTGTTTCCTAAAGACGTCTGAAAATCCTTAGCTTGGGGCAATATAAATCCAGCCTTTAAATGATTTTCTTCTCTGTGTTCTGTGCCTAATTTCATATATATGAAATTATATATGTACTGTATTATAATATACATAAGTATACATGTAAACAGAAGATTCTTCTTCTCTATTTGGTGTTTTTGCATGTGTATTGTGTCATCTGGTATATGATAAACACTGAAAAATATTTGTTGAACTGGAGAGAAGGTCTTCTACTCCTGGATATGACAGAGATTTTAATGCTGTTGTGATCTGCAGAAGAGTTCTATACTTATATATAGTGCATATTTAGATCACAATGCTAAAAAATAGTTTATTATTGTGATTAAGAGGATGAATGTAAGTTACAAATGAATCCTCTTACTTGTGTGTATATGAATGTAGTCTGATGACATGACTCAACCTCTCAAAAATTTCTCACAAAGTTTTTCACTTATATAGCAGGACATGTAATCTAATCCCTACTTAGACAGAAAGTTGCCCAAAATAACCCCTGTGACTTTGTGATCAATTGTAACCAATAACATCATATTATCTTCAACATCTTCAAATTTACAAAACTTACAGTAAGATGAAATCTCTAAAGACACATCAGGAATTTCCAAAGACATCAACATGAAGACAGGCTTCAGAAGGTATCCACATGCAAGAGACAGAAACTTTTGAGCCAAATTCATGAAGAGAAAAACAATATAGGACATATTGTACAAGACTGAGGGAACAGTTGACACTACTGGTCAACGAGAACAAACAGCAATTATACTGAATTGAACTACAGGTCGCGACTTTGACTTTTAGTTATTTCATACAGTTAGCCAGAAAAGCCATTTTCAAATATCAAGGGCAATACAAATAGCATTATTATCATCACTCACTCTTCAGAGCAGTGACCTTTACATTGGGCTAGTTTCCTTGGCAAGGAAGTTTGGCCTGGAGCTACTGAAGTGGCGTTAAATGATAAAATTCTGTTCTTGTGGCTATGCTGTCATCATGTCAATTAAAAAAAAAAAAACCACCTAATTTCAGACTCAGAGGTAAAAATACGCATGTAACCCACCTGAGACTCCCAGGTGACATGTTTATCAAAACGAGTAAAAGTCGCTTTCTGAGTAGTTGCTGCAGAGGTGTTTCACACAGCAGAGAGACACATTTTTTTGTGGGTTGTACAATTGATCACTAAGTAACAGGTGCATCTTGCTTCTGGGGCCTTGAAACATGACAGCTTGTAGAAAAAGCATTAAAATCGCTTTGCTGACAAAGAAAAATCAATTGTTCTCCACAAGGAGGTGCCCTCCAGCCCAATCAATATACAATAGTACAATGCTGGATGGGAAAGCCTGGGAAGAGATTTAAGCTTTTGATTAGATAAAAGGCAAAGGGAGAGGAAAGATGATTTTCCTCTTTCTGATGGACTCAGAGAGATGAAGATGTATGTTTCTGTAAGTTGCATCTACTTTTCCACCAGTAGATCCACTTTTAAAAGCACAGTGCATCTCTATTGAATATCATCCTTTGTAGAGTACCATTTTCCCTGCTTTCAGTTCAAAGTAGGTATTAGAGAGTTGGAGTTGGCAAAGGGTGTACTTATGAGACTAGTTCAAGAATCAACACAGAAGGACCTACAGGCACAAGAACAGTATCCGTTGCTTTGTTAAGAGCTCTGCATGAAAAGTACATAATATTTGTGATTTTTTTCCCAAATGCAAGACGTACATGAATTAAGATGTCAGGCAGGTCTTGGTACTTTTGTGTGTTTTTCTATCAACAAATCAATAGTGACCTGTCATTTATAGATAAGTGTTTCAAGAGCAGAAAAATGACATTTTTATGGCATTTACAATCTCTATGTATTTTCAGAAAGCTTTGCCTCCATGCCAACAATCTTTGAAGTAAGTACAAAACTAGAAATAAACCTCTATTCCAGCTGTTCTGACAGAGGAAGGGCAGATTCTCTGTAACAAAGAACTTGATGCTGAGAACATGAAGCACTTTTTACTCAAAGGAATGTTATAGCTGAACCATTTAGCAAAACCCATTGAACAATCTTCAGTAACTTTTCATAATTCGCTCCGATGTGTACACATGAACGGGTTTGAAATTCAGTGTTAAAAATGGTAAATTGTCCTGATTTAAAAAAAAAAACAGCATAATTCAGGATGTTTTTAGAAAATTGATTGCATATACTAATTGCACCAAGGTAAAGATATTTGCATAGTGTTATGCAGGATACATTATTTAGAAAGCAAATTTTAGTCCATTCACTACATTTTCTAATTTCCTGAGTTGGAGTTTAACTGCATATATAAATATAGTCTCTCTTGGAATGTCTTTGTCCAAGGAAAGTTAAGTAAAATATCAGATGGAGAGCAATATAATTCTTTATCCATGCGTCTGAAATAAAAAATATGGAAATTTGACAGGCAGTATAAGATCAAAATTCAAAGATAGCAAAAAACTACACGAGATTTGGAGAAGTCTTTAAAGGACCTCTTCATACTTGATGGCAGTCCAAGGATTGTAGGTACTTGAATTTAGCAAAACAACCCAATATAGCCCAATAGTCCATAATAGTAATGAGTTATCAGCACAACTGGCAATTGTCAGAAGTTGTTCACTTGAGCCTTTTTCAGCTCAGCATATTAATACAGCTTTACTTTTTTGACCTCATGGTTATTTCTACTGGATGGTTAAGACCAACTTAAAATGCAACCTAGGACCAGGGAGATGGCTCAGTGGAATAAGCACTTCCCTGGCAAGTGCAAGGGTCTGAGTTCAATCCCTGGTTCCACCAAAAATAAAACAATAAATAAGTAAAATGAGACCTATATAACTAAAAATGTAACTTTTTTATCTGATAAGGTCTGTCAATGGAACACCTATCACTGACAAAACAAAATAAAAAAGTGGACTATAAATAAAGTACATTCTGTTGTGGATATATATATACAGCTACTTTCTCTTAGTTCATTGAAAAGAAATGTTTGTGCTAATACTATTTAGATAAGACATCATGTCTGCATCTTGTCTGCTGAATAACGACTACGAAGACAACAGTATGCAATTAATTATTGTAACCATCCTCTTGCATTGTTAAGAGCCCTGCGCGAAAAGTACATAAGATTTGTGGTTTGTTAGAAAGTTAGTTGAAAGTTTCATTGCTATTTTATCTTTCTTTCTTATTAAAATGAAAAAAAATTAAACATAAACAACCACAAGAAAAGAAAACCAGGAGAGACCTGTGAACGCACGTCGCTCAGCAGCTGCCCACGTCTCATGCCCACTGCTGCACTGGGGCAGCTCCACCGGAAGCAGCCCTGGTTGCCACAGAACAGCCACTCGCACACGTGGTCTGTGTCTTCTGCAGGAACTTCTCAAGGGTGCTCTGCAGGCAGATGAAGTTGGTGAAGGAGACAGTGGCAGAGATGACAAAAAAGCACTTGAGAGAGGGTCGTGGAGCAGGTCTGAGGCAAAACTAAGTGAATATTAGCAGCATGAAATCCTTAAAATACTCCAGTTAAATAATTTTTTAAGTTTTATGTTATATACGATTTTAAGGTGATTACATTGTCTAGAAAAAGGGAAAGTATTAACCAACACCAGGCTTTCGTGAACTAACGAGTTGCAATCTCTAGCTAAATGCCAAGAGATGTGATAGAAAAAATAGCAAAAGAACATATAAATGACAATGGACATTGAATTTAATAGGGAAAGAAAAACAGAATAAAAAAAATACTTTAATCAAAAGTATTAGAAAAGCACTGTAACATAGTTAAGCATAGGTATGTAAGTATGTAAAATAAATACGTAGAATATGTCAAATGTAATAAATTAAGATTGAAATTGAAGCATGAAGATTAAAATAATATTACAAATAAGAAATACCTGCCTGGCAAGCACAAGGTCATGAGTTCAATTCCCAGTACAAAAAAAAATAATAATAATGCAGAATTTAACCAAACTTGAGAAGATACTTTCAATAAGGAGCAGGGAAAGTACATAAATCAGAAAGGTCATAGGAGAGTCAAACAACACACTTGATAAACACCATGTGCAACAAATACAGAATATAAGCTACATTAAATTCAAAGTAGGAAGAGTATATTTGGAATATCATAATTTATTAGAATAATGTTTATCATAGATCTTCAAATTTTAAATATCATGGATTTGTAATTTTTCTTTGATCTATTCTGCTTAATTCTGCATCTTTTCAGGTCTAGTTTGTGAACCTAAGCAGCACGACATTTATATTGCTCAAGTATCATAATCCCAAGGACATAGGAGTCCTTCACAGTAACACTTGCTAACACAGTCTGGGGAGCACTCTGATGAATCTGAATTATTTCCACAACTGTAAAAGAAATTCTGAAATGATATCTTCCAATGTGATGACCCCAGAGCCATCCTTGATACTGGATGATAGGAAAATTAGAAGAAGGGCTAAAATTGGTCCGTTGGGGGTCATAATTTAATTATTTAGTCACATTAGCCAAATACATAAACTCCTTATTACTTATTTGAAAATAATTCCAAAGTTTTATAAAAATTACAATGTCAAAAATAACTGCTCAAAAATAACTGTTCACTTAACTTTAATATGACAGTGCACATTTGGGACCAGGAACTTATCCAGGGACCAAGAGTATAATGTTCCTGGCTTAGAAAGGACCATGTATAAGCCTATTTCAAATAAAATTATGCAAGCTCCAACAAGACTGATTCTCCATATTGTTTTGCTCCGGTTATCTGGAAAGAAATTATTTCAAAATTAAGAGTTTCAAATAATAAATATTTATTTTCATTTCCCCGGCTTTGGAAGGTGCCCCAACTAATGAGCAATTCTTGAATGGGATCTTCCAAGAGGTTTCAGTAGCTGAGGTCTGATCCAGTTTGGTCTCTTAGGCATCCTTTTGCATCTAACTATTGTTGTTGGTAGTGCCAGACAGAACATGGCCTCTCCATGCAGCTGAGTTCTTACAACACAGTGGGGAACAGTGCACAAAGATGGGATAAGTGTTGCCTTCTACATTTATGCCTCAATGATTACATGTCATCACCTGTTTTTATAAAACAAGAAGAAACCTGGATGCTTAGTGAGAGAAATGCTAAAGAATTCTGGACGCGGGGCACAGGCTCATAATCCCAGTGCTGGTGAGGCTGAAAACAGGAGGATCACTATGAGTCTGAGCTGCAGAGTGAGATTCTGAATCAAAAACATAAGTGAAGAAACAAAACAAAACAAAGAACAAAATGCTAAAGAACTCTGGTGTTGCACTTGCTAGACACCATAACCCTGACCAGGGATTCTTTGTTTTCAATGGTGTCATAAAATTCTGCTTTATAACCATTTTCTCCTTTATCAGATCACCCTCAATTGGAAATTAATCTCTACCATTCCCATTCATTACTAGTAAGAATGGAATGAGAATGGACTTAATGCCTAAATACTTTCATTTATTATGGGTTTCAGAATAGATATTTTAATTTTATTATTTATTTACTAGCTCAAACACTTTTATAAGTTTAAACATCTCTTTAATTGATCAATATAGAAGAAATGTAGAAAATTTTTCTTTTCATTAAACTTTTTTTTTCAAAATCAGTTGATTTTACAGCGTATTTTCATGGAAGTTAGTTAAATTTTGTATTTTCCCTTTTAATTTATTTGCATTCCTAAGATTTAGTGAACTTATATATTTGCAAACAACTGTGTAGATTTCCCATCATCCAATGGGAAAAGTACAGTCTTTTCAATAAATAGTGCAGGAGACCTTGGGATAAAGCTAGTGTCACAGTGCCTGCCTGGCAAACACAAGGTCCTGAGGTTGATTTTCAGGACAAAAGGCAAAAATGAAACAAACAAAAAAAGGTTAGTGCAGGGCCCACTGGTGGTCACATGAAAAGAATAACTTCAGAACTTTACTTCACACTATAAAAACAAATTAACTCAAAATTCATCAAGTACAGAAATAGAAGAAGTAAAACTAAGAAAAATTTGAGTACATCATACTGACTTTTGCATTTTCCAAGTATTCTTAGATATGATAAAAATACATTAACAATGAAAGAAAATATCAATGAATTAGGTTTCATCAAATGTAAAACCTTTGTTTTCTAAACAACAGCATGAAGAAATTGGAAGATAATCCAAATAATGGAAGAAAATATTTGTAAATCGTGTGTCTGTTAAAAAAATATACCTTGACAATACAAAGAATACTTACAAGCTCAATGAGAGACAGATAAAAAATGCAAGTTAAATACTGGCAAAAAAGAACTGGCCTTATAGTTCACCAAACTAAAGCACCTGCTTAGACAGAGTGCGCCACTGGGGTTAGATTCCAGCAGTGCAGTGCTGGCCCCACCCCCGGGGCATGCTGAGACTGGGATTGAGACTTGCTTGGGGCGTGGCTGGGTGCCCTGTAATTGCAGCACCTGCAATCCGAGTTCCTGCAAGGCTGAAAACAGAGAATCACTATGAGTTCAATCTATGTGGTGAGACACTGTACTAATTACAAAAAAAGGCAAAGGATGTGAAGAGCTATGTGGTGAGGCCCTGTAAACCCTGTACTAAATACAAAAAAAAAAAAAGGCAAGAGGTATGAATAAGCATTTATTCAAGGAAGAAATATAACTGATCAAGGAGCATATGAATCGATGCTTTAATATCATTAGTGATTGTACAAGTGCAAATCAAAATGACAGTGAGATAATTCTTCATACCCACTAGAATTTATGACTGGGATTACAAGCACCTGGTTATCATGCGGAGAAAGATGCGGAGTAGTTGAAGTCATTACACAAGGTGAAAGAGGATGAAAAGTGCTGCAGATACTTGGGAAAACAGCCTAGTGGCTAGCTGAATTATGATTTATGGAGTTAGCAACTTGCTTTGGCAAGTCCAATCACCCACCCAAAAAAGCGTCCGTATGTCCATAGAAAGCTAACCATTATGTACATCACTACTTATGATTGTATTAATGGTAATAGTGAAATGATAGACTCAATATCCATCTACTAGTGAACGGACTAATGAATATGGTGTGATTGTGTAATAACTTATTTACTCAGACATGGGAGTGATTCTAACACATCATCTGGATGGAATTTGAACATATACCAAATGAAAGCAATTGAACACAGAGTCACCTGTTTTACAAATTTGTCCAAGGGGAATGTTCAAAGGATGGAAAGCTATTAAGATGGAAAATGGGTTAGTGATTGTTTCAGGCTAGAGGTGGCTAAGAATAAAAAAAGATAAGAGTAGGGAATTTCTTTTTGAGGTGATAAAATATAAAATTGACTTATGATAGGTGACATTTGTGAGAGTATTAAAAACTAATTGTACACTTCAAGGAATGAATTGTATAATACATGAAGTGTATCTCAAAAATTAGTTTAAAAATCAACTGTGGGTTAAAACACATTTAATCTCATTCTATATATCATAATTGTTTTATTTTAAGCTGAAATTGTCTCAGTTTTGAGCAGTAGTAACCTTCAGTAATTATGTGCTGACTGTAGTTAATACATCTTGTTTTCAATAGTTGTCTTGAAAAGATGTCCCTGGCCTTTCCTTTGTATCACTGTAAAGAAGGGAGGAACCTCCAAAAATCCAGTTATTTTGAAATGGCCATTGTTACTTTTATTGAGAAATGATCACAGTGGTTTTGGCATTATTGCAGCTAGTTATTTCCAGCAAATAAACGAAGCTTTTAGAATGAAATGCACAATGTACATAAATGGCATCAGTATTTTATTTGAATTCTTCTGTCTTCACCTCTATCTGCTTTCTCACATGATGAAAATTTTAGTTCTGAAGGATATATTGAAGATAATCAAAGTTCACATAATCAGTTCTTCATTTACTTTATCCCATAACACAATATCGTCACAAAAAGAAGGGAAATAAAGACAATGGAATGAGGGAAATGGAAAGCAAACTTGTGACTGGGGAAGGGAAGATGTGTTGAAGGGAGAGAAATGGAATCGGACAAGAGAATTAAGATATACCATGTACAGATGCAAGTCCTCTAAGAAGAATGTGATCATTATGTATAGCATATGTTGAAAATGAATAAATATTCCTACAAACAACTATTATTAAACAAGTTGTACTAGGACTTATAGTCAAGTTACTGTAAAGCCAGTCATATTATGGCCTGGGAGCATGGCTCAGTTGTAGAAGATATCCTAGGATATGCAGCACCCTGATTTTTAACATCAGAACACTCATAAACACACACATACACACACCTAGTAGCTACATTTGCTCTGTTTATGATAATGACTAAATACAAATTATCTCTTGTATTTCATTTTAAAAGTTGTATTTAGAAATTTAAATTTTTTTGTTTGTTTTACAGGCATGTGACCTGTTTAAAACTTTCCAGATTTAACCATAATTGTGCTTTCACTAAAGATGTAGAAAGTTGCATCAGAAAAACAAAGAAAAACACCTAGATGAATTTTAAAAAGCTATAACTTTCATCAGATGATCTGAGACCAACGACAGCAAAACAGCCAGAGGAAATGAACTCGAAAGGAAGACCAGTCTCTCCAAGGAGAGTCCGGCCGTTGCTTGGGGCAAGGTAGAAGAATCACAGAGTAAGAAGTTCACAAATTCTCTAAGCAACAGCTCAGAAATGAATGAGGCTGGAATTCACACCACTTCTACCTTGTGTCTCTCCAAGTGGTGATGAGAGAGATTGAGGATGGAGTGGCAGATGGTCTGTGATGCATCTGAATTGCAGCCTGTCCATGTTGGCTTTTTAAGTCACTCTTTTCCTCCCTTACTCACTGGGCTTGCCTACTTTCTGTACCTTTGTGAACTGGGCTAGACTCCCCATTCCATCTCCTGTGGAGATTCTCTGCTCTTCTTGTCTTCTCCAGTTTCTATGTTTCATTTCATTTCTGTGCTGTGGCCATGGGGAGTTCCTTCATTCTCCTGCTACAGCTACCTCACTGTGCTTACCCCATCCTGATGCCAACAGTTTTGTGTCTCCTTTGGATGTTATTATTATCTAGGTATGAGATGTATCCATTCTAAGAAAGATTATTTGCCTCTAGACAGAGAAAAAGACAGTGTCCCAGTCCTTCACCAATCTTCTTCCTAGATTCTAAGCATTTGCATCTTCCTGAAGCTAGAAAAGTCAGTTACTGTAGTATGCCATAAACGTCCCTGAACTTTCCTAGTGACTTACCTTAACTGAAAAGATTTCATTGATTTGTTTTTGCATCATTACCTTTCATACAGGGTGATAGCTTTATTTTCTCTAAAATGACTTTGACAAGATTTGTCTGCTGGTTGCTCAAGCTTCAGCAAAGTTAAAATGATGCCACAATGGTTCATCTTATGATTTCTAGTATTTTAACCTTCAAAACTGTAACAGAAATAAAGCATAATACAAAAGTGTACAGGTAAATCCATCTGTGATTTATTATACCCTGTCCTCAAAATTAAACAAACACAAGTGACTAAATGGCCAACACTGATTTACTGTTGTACTTGTAGAATGCCTGTATAACTATTATATAATCTGTAAAAATAACAATACTTAAAAACATAGAAGATTGTCTAGGTCAACAAATCTGGTTATCTCTGGGATTATTCTTCAGTTCAGTAGCAAAAAGTTGAGAGTAGGTAGGATTTGTATTCTGGAGTTAAAAGGAAAAGAAAATCAAAAGCATAACCTAGGAATTGCAAACAAGACATAATAAATCCGAAATACTTTCGTTTATTTCAACTTTCACAGGGTTGAAATTATCCTTGATGTAATATATGTGCTAACAACTTTCAGTAATAGTAATCATGATGATAATAATGCTAATGTGTCCATATCACTCCCGCTTATCACACCAAGGAGTCAACCCCACCGTCACTGTGCTCAGTGGAAAGATTAAGTGTGTTCCACCAGTGTGTAACTTTTATACTCTTCTCTAACCATTGGTCAATTCTCTTAAGAGTAAAGAGGAAACAAAACACGTAATAGTTCCTTTCATCTCCTCCTGCCCACAGGCAAGGTTTGCATTTATCTTATGCTAGAGCTAAAATGTTTCAGTTTTCTTGAAGCAATAAATAGCCCTTAAGAGCCCTTAATATACCTGGAATGGACACAGAAAGGTTGGCCAGGTCAAATGCACTCAATCAACACAACTTAGAATGATTCTGCAAATGACTTTTATGGTTCTTATCTTCTGCTTCCAGATGACAGAAACACATGACAGTAACAAATAGGTTCATGCCCATCCTGGACCATATGCTCAAGAAAAGACTTCTCAGATGAGCTCATTTATATCTACTTCTCTGTATTCCTAGAATTCTATTGTTCTATTTTTCTTGTAAATGCTTATCCAACTAGTATTAGAACATGGCTATTGACTAGTTGGTTAATATTTTACTGTTATACACTTTGTAGATAGTCAAATTTAAGCAAATCCTTATTTCATTTAGTTAAAAGCGTCAACATAGAATATAGACCGAACAGGAAGATTCATTTGGAATAGCTGAGCTTAAGAGTTTCCAGAGCTGTGTAGTACTTTCATTTCTGTTGTGGAAGATGCCTCTGTAGTGACTCAGATCCTCTGACACCAGTCTCTTATGATGACTTGTCTGGGCTCACCTTCCTGGGCAAGTTCAAGAAAAAAGTCAGTACAGGCTTGACTATGAATGCTGATGTTCACTCTACTTACTCAGTTGTTTTCTAAAGAGCCAACTATTTTCTACCAGTCTGTGTCCTGTGATTCTCCATTCGAATTCCCAGATGATAAAGCCGTTTGAAATTGACCTATTATATTTTCCATATAGTTAACTCTTTAATCCATTCTTCCTGAATGGAATGGAATTTCTTTAAAGGAATTGAGAATGGTAACCACCAAGTTATGGTCAAGAAACTCACCTGTTTCTTTATCACTTTGCATCTGGATATTATTATAAAGATTATAAGGGAATCCATCTCATATAGTCTACCTTTCACTATCTTCCCAGTGGGATTATAATAGAATTTTGTGGATATAAATTACTCTGGAATCAATGATTCCCTTCACAGTCAGATCCATGGACTTGATGGAGAATGTAAGCAGTTTAAGGTACATTAACTTGAGTCAATAGCATCACATTCTCATAATTCCACCACATGAGAGGCTGAGGCAGGAGGATCACTGTGATGAAAACACAAAAATTTAGGGGTGGGCCAAATAGCTCAGTGGATTAAAGTGCCTACAAGTAGGCTCAGAGGACAGAGGTTTGATCCCAGTCCTGCTGTGCTGGCCCTGCTCCTGGGGCACGCTGATATGGCAACTGAGACTGGGTGTGGTGGCATGCACCTGTAATCCCAGCTCTTGGGGGCTGTAAACAGATGGATCACTATGAGTGCGATCTAGTAGTGAGACCCTGAGCATCCTGTACACCCTTCCTTAAATTACAAAATAATAATAATACAAAAAGAAAAGACAGTAATTTAAGTGCCACAAAAAGGAAAAGGGAAAAGATTTGGAAGGCCTTTTATTCCAGGATTATTTGAAGCCTCATGGCACAAGCTGTGGCAGTCACAGTTTTTGATCTTAGATATAAGAGCTCGGATTTAGAGGCCAGCCTGAACTACCTCGTGAGACCCTATCTCAAAAAAAAATGCATAGAACTGATGTTTCTTTACCATGCCATGCCTTCCAAGTTCAAACAGCATCAGAAGGAAATTCACTATGCTGAGGTGCTGAGCTTCTCATTCAAGGTACTTGAACAGAGTGGCTTACTTACAGATGGGCACCAGGAACAACAGAAGCCTGGGATTCATTGTAAATCACTCCCATAGTGCTGAAAGAAAAGTGGCTGAGGTAGATTGGAGCCTTGTCTGCCCACGTCCCAATTGCACTAAGTCTGAGGAACATCAGAAAAAAGCTCACCATGGGTTCAAAATCGTCCCCTTAATTTCACTCCTTGTGATATTTATAACTCCTTTTCCAGACGCCCATGACTGAATAAAATTAATAACAGTAGCCCATCTGGCAAATCTGTCAGTCATTAAAACTGTAAATGTTCCTATCTCATGAGACACCTCTGACACCTGGATTCCTGCTCTATTTCTTAGAACACATTGATGATATATTCCTCCTTCTAAAGTTTTATAAATAACTGCACCAATTTTGTATGCCCTTATCCATTACTTTCCTGAATCCTAGAACTTAATGTAAGAACCAGCTTCATTTGTTTCTCCATGTTTTTCATAATCCCCTTTATTTCCAGCCAGTGAGATTTTATTCATAACTCAAGGACCAGGTTGTGTATTTTTCTCTCCACTAGCTGCGAAATGAAATTATTCACTCTGTTTTTAGTCTTTTTATTTATATAACCATCATTTGTGGTCATAATATTTATATAATAGGGCAGGCAAGGTGCCTCGACCATAGTATAAACTCTGAGAACGAGGAACACATCGTTGAGAGCTCACAATTGTCAGAATCTAGTACTGTGAGCACAAAGATGTGGAGATCTACAAATGCTTATTGAAAAGTGAAAAGACAGTGCAACTTGGAGCAATCAAGAACCAGGTAATCTCTGATCTGGAAAAGCATGCCATTTGGAAACTTTGGTATTACCAGTCCATAGAGGGCTAGGGTGAAGGATCAGAGCTAAGTTTCTCAGGATTCGCCCTGAAGGTGACAAACACACAATTCAGCCTATGCTAACATACTCCACTAGACTCTTGTCCTAGTCCTACATTAAAGATTTGTCTACCCCAGTGAGACTGAAGGAAATAGATTTGTGGAAGAATAAGCTAATCAAATACAGAGGCCTTAATTTCACATCTTTATCTGGCACAGAGTAAGTACTGAGTAAATATTTGACAATTTAATTATATTCCCATAGGGTTTTCAAACTGTCTAACAGTTCTTGATATATGACAAGCATTTAAAACAGAAAATTAACAGAGAGGCATTTGCTATTCAAGCCATACTTTTATTTCTCAAACTGTTAGATTGCTATTACACAATCCATTTTTAATATGTTATATTGTTACTAAATAAACCATTAAAAAACGGTCTCAGGATGGAGAAAAGAAAGTTCCACCTGTGATTCAGTAATATAAATAGTAGTTTTGATTTTTCAGTTCTACACAGGACTTAGATTCTCTCTGTCACTAATGAAATATTATGTGTGATAAACTCATGGACCAATGTTATATGTTAAGTAGAAGGTATGTAATGAGTCTGTCATCAAAGACTGATCTTTCACTAGTGGCTCATAGGATCTGAATCCATTTGTAATTTGTTTGTTTGTCTTGGGTACTTGGAATCGAACTCAGGACCTTGCACTTGCCACACAGGTACTTAAGCCACGTAGTTACATTGCCAACCCTCATCTGGAATTTTTTTTTTTTTTGGTAGAACTGGGGATTGAACTCAGGCCCTTGCACTTGCCATGGAAGCACTTATTCCACTGAGCCATCTCCCCAGCCCTTGGAATTTTTAAAACTTAACCATTTATTCCAGAATTGTCATAACCCAATACCAACATGTGTCCAGGGCACAATCATCCACAATAGCTAAAACTTTTAGTTAATTTTGTCAATTAGCACCTGTGTCCATTAAATAAGAGTTTGTTTTGTTTTGTTTTATGTTTTGTGTGTGTGTGTATTTTTTTTTCTGGTACTGTGAATAAAACTGAGAGAGCAATAAGGGACATTTCATCCTAAGTCCATTTTAATTTTTCATTTGGGACAGGATTTCACCAATTGACCAAGCTGGACTCAAATTTATGAGCTTCTTTCATCAGCCTCAGCGATAGCTGGGATTACAGATCTGCACCACCAGGCTGCTGCTGAGCAAAACCTTTAATATGAGAAAAAGAAAAAAGATGACATTCGTACCTGGAATTGATGTATTCTTATGTGTTCTATTAAATTTAAAAAAAGAAAGAAACTTTTGAAAAGTGAATAAAATGTTTTAAATATAAGTAGTTATTCACTGATATGCCATATTCAGTCACTAATACCTACAGATTGTAAAAACTTTTTGCGGCCTTTGGTGGGAAGATGGGCTTAAGTTGCCAAGTGTAAGTCATAGAATCAGTCAAAGAATATTTTATAATTTAGATTTGCCATTTGCAGATTTTATTAGTTCCAATTCTCTGAGTTTAAGGTTGCCTATATTGGAAAAGGAACATAATACTTGTACACTTTATGGAAAGGTATTTAATGAAATGACAATAGAACTATATTATCATTTTAGACATTAGGCTCTCTAGAGCATGTTTATGGTTGCTGACTTAATCTCTGATATCCAAATTGTTAATAAAACTCTTTCAACAATCAAAAATGTAGTTATTAGCTAATGATTATATTTGGGTTTGAAAAATTCATTCCAAGTAACTTTTACTAACTTTTCTGTCCTGATGCAGCAAAATATGTCCTTTCTTCATAGGTCCAATGAGTAGCTTTCTGGATGCAGCAGTTAAGCACTTTTTAACATTCTTACAATTTATATTTTTCTTCCATTTTTCCTCTTTAACTTTGATGGAGTTCACTGTTGTAGGCCAGAAGAGATATCATTCATAAGCTTATCTTTTGTGTCTCCTATGCAAAAGGAGAGAAGGTCAATGTGGCCAGCCAGGAGGTGTGAAGAAGCACAACAAAGAGCCTGCTGGGACCTGACAAGCTTATGATACTGAGCTTTTCTCTTGACTTACATGGGAACTCAAACTTCAGTGAAAGAAGCTGGCTGTATCTTTCTACTACATCTGGAGCTCTGTGTGGAAAACTATAACACTGGCATACAAGTGTCAAACAAGGATAATCCATGCTGTTCCTATGATATGTGTAGGACAGGCAGAAAAGGACATGAAGCAATAAAAAAATTGTGTAAAATTTTGCTAAGGTACTGTGTTTAGTTTTCTAGGCAATGGACCATATAAGTTGTATGTGAGTAGAAAGGAAAAAGATATAAATAAAGAATGTTCAAATATATAAAAAAAAAAGAGAGAAATATAAGGTAAATATCTTGAGGATGAAGAAGATACAACACTACTTATGATCACACTTAATGATTTAAAAACATGCTTATTGTAAGTGTGCTGTAAATAAATATTTATTAAAAATAAGATGACAGAAATACTCCCATAAAGAGTATGGTACTGATTAGATGTCTATGGCAGTTCGCACATCTCTTTGAAAAGTAGCAATTACATACCACACAGAATCAGTACATCAGAAATGCGTGGATATCCAGAAAAGTGAGGCTTTTGCCCACAAAAAATGACAAAACATCAATCAGATCCACCCTAGTGACACCCACAGCAATGCACCACAGACTCTTGAAAAGAGTGCCTTATGGGTCAGTCTTTCATAGCAAATCATAGCTCCAGCAGAAAAGTAAGATGGAGCCATGATGATCAGACTTCAATCGGCTGCACAACTAACCCAGCAGCTATGAGCCATCTGCTAAATTCAGAGGACATAAAACAATCCCTTTATGTCACCGGGGAAGGCTTTTCCTTAGTAGCTAGAGAAAGCAGCAGAAGAACAACTTCTTCCACAGCGATGATGGATAGCACCAACTAGCATTTGTTGACCCACTATTGCTCAGAAAGCACTATGCAGATTTATCTATGCAATTTTTGTACTAATTCTCATATTTCTCTCCAAGAAAGAAAACTTGGTTTTACTTTGCAGATGGGAAAGGTAAGGCTCAAAAGAATTGAGAGATCTAGCACAAAGTACACACCAAATATTGGAGCTAGACTGTGAGCCTTGGTAGGCCCTGACTTCAATTCTGTGTTCATAAACATTGCATTACACTGAACGAAGAGAAAAGGTGTTGAATGTTGCAAAAATATAAGGAGTCCATGGAGAGAAAAATGTGTCAGTGTTTCCCTAGATTTTTTTCTGGCTACAAGGTTAAAGGTAACTTAAGTAAAGACTTCATCCACTTTGGAAGATGGAGTTAGATTTGAAGTAAAACCACACAAAAGGCCTGATTCTGTATTTATGTCTAAATTTAAAAGTGGAAAAGACTGTCTACTGTGAGGAAGAATATATTATCAAGTGGCAGAGGTTCATCTCAACAAGGTAGTTATGCATACACAATTGTAATTTATACAGAAAGTAATAAATAACTGAGTTTCCAACACAGCATACATCACAACTTCATTCTTCCCAAGGAGGTTACAGATAATCCACTTGTTTACAAGGGACTTACCATCCCAAAGAATGGACCCGAAATGGAATAAATTAGTTAGAGGAATTTACTCTTCTCTGTGGCTCACTCATAGGAGGTATGCCACCCATGCTGGTTTATTCAGGGTAAAGTCAGTAATTTTTACTTGGATACATATTCATTGCTGATGAAAAAGTGGTCAACCCAAAATTAGTTATGTAAGACAATGAAGGTCACTATATATTGGTAAGTGAAAAACTCCACCAAGAGATGTAAAAATTATTAAAAGGTATGCACTGAACATTACCATGCTCATTTTCATAAAATAAACACCAGCTAGCATAAAGGGACAGATAAAATGGGTAATTTCAGTATTCACTTTTATCAATAGCTAGGCCATGCAGAAAAATATTAACAAAAAATGTAAGAATTAAATTAAACTATGGATCAGTTGGATTTAACAAGAAGCTATAGAATATTGTGTGCACAAATATAGAATGCACACTTTTTTAGCAGATTATGTAACTTTCTTCAAAATGGATTTTATTTCAGACAGCAAGTCTAAACTAATTTCAAAAACACATTTTCACATATTATCATATTATATTGGAATAAAAATGGAAATAACAAAAATAAAAATTAAGGTTACTCACCTTTGAACAATTGGTGGGTCATTGAAGAAATCAAGGAGAAAATTTAAATAATCCAAGATTCAAAAGGGAAACATAATATACCACAATCTGTAGGACATAGATTTATAAGATGAAAATTTCTGAGTGTCTGCATCTCAAAATCAAAGAGAGATTGAATAAATAGTCCAATGGTTCATCTCACTATCTTAGAAAAGATGAGTAAGTCAAACCAAAACCACTAAAAATAAATAATAAATACTGTAGCAAAAGGTAACAAAACAGAGACTTAAAAAAAAAGAATTAATAAATCATAATGAGTTCTTTGAGAAATAAATAAGACTGATAGACTCTTAGATAAACTAATCAAGGGACTGAGAAGACACAAGTTAATAAAGTTAGAGATTAAACAGGAGATATAATAGAAATCACTGAAATACAGATAATCACTAAGGGCTATTTTTTCAAATGATTTCAATAAGTTGGAGAAGTTAGAAAAAATGAATAATATTTAGCCACACAGAATCCATTAAAATTAAACAAAGAAGATAGCAGAACTCTAAACAGATCAATAAAATAGTGACATTGGAGCACTAATAAGAAGTTTTCCAATAAAGAAAAACCTGAGTCCTGATGGGTTCATTGTTGAATTTTACCAGATCACTGAAGAATTCTCAAACTATTCCATGAAACAGAAAGGGAAGTGGTACTTCCAAGTTCATCTTATTAAGGCTCAGATTACCCTGGTATTAAAACTAGGCACGAACAAGAAACAAAACAAAGCGGGTGGCAATATCATTGATGAAGACAGAATTTCTAATGAAATACTTGCAAACTGGATTCCCCAACACATTAAAAGTACCATGAATTTTGATCAAGTTGCAAGTCGCAGACATGCAAGTATGGTTCAATGTATGCAAGTTGGTAAGCATTGTACCCTGCATAAATCGAAACAAGTATAAACATCACGTAATCATCTCAGTAAATGTTGAACAAGTATGCTGCACAACTTAATATTCCTTCATCATAAAATCTATAAAAAAAAAAACTAGTTGTAAAAGGACCTTTCATTGAATAATAAAGACTCTCTGTGACTAAGTCATAATCAAACTCATAGTGAATGTGGAGAAACTATTTCTTCTAAAACTAGAAATGAGACAAGGAGGTTCACTCTCACTACTTCCATTCAACTTAAATTACTTGAATGTTTAGGCAGAGCAATAAAGTAAGAGAGGGACAAAAGACATAAAAGTAGAAAAAGAAAGAATCAAATTATCTATATTTAGAGACATTGTGATTAGTTGCCTAGAAGAATCTAAATATTCCACCAGAATTTTTTATATCTGATAAGCAAATTCTGCAAAGCAGCAGCATATAAACAAACATTAAAAATCAATAGTTGGAGACCCACTCTGCCATCCTCCTGATCCCGCCCAGCCCCAGAGACCTCCTGAGACAGCGAGACCCATGGCCTGAGACAGCGACTGACTCCAGCACCTCCTGGATCCCTCCCCAATCTCTCCCAGCGAGTGGGAATTTGCACAACTCACCAGGCTTCCCAGATCAGTGAGAGTGTGGTGAGTCTGAGGGAGAGCCATTGGCTTCTTCCCACGCGCTACCTGGATCCCTGCCCCCAAGCCCTCCAAGCCAGTGACTGGCCTGAAAACTCAGGACCCACTCACCAACACCTCCCCGGATCCCCTGCCCTAAAGACCACTGAATGAGTGGGAATTTCCCCGATTCTCTGGGAATCAAAGTTCAGTGAGTGTAGAACTTCAGGCCCACCGTGCCCGAGAGACATTTCCCATGGATTCCGTGCCCTCCCACCCCGCGTGGCCCGGTGACAGCTCCAGGCACACTGTGGCAGAGAAACATTTCCAGGTGATTACCGGTCCCACCCCACAGCCCCAGACCCAGTGCAGGTTGGCCTGGAGTGAGAACTCCAAGCCTGCCACGCCAGAGGAACATTTCTCAGCAATCCTCTACCCACGCTCCAGACCGAAACCCAGCACAGCTTGGCCTGTGAGAAAAGGCTCCAGGCCCACTGCATCAGAGGGACCATTCCCAGCCTTCTCGGGTTACGGCCTGTAGACCCGGATCCAGCAAAGGCTGGCCAATCCAGTACAGACTACTCAGTGAATAAGATCATCCACTATCCTTTTGTGAGCCCAGAAGACCCACCAAAGCCCAGGCCCACCCAGCTGGGGAACGACCTGCCTGACACAAGGAGGGCTGACCCTGGGAACCAACAGAGGGGAACCAAAGGAGCTGCAGCAAAAAAGGAACTGAACACAACAGCTAGATCTAGGATAGGCATTCCTGGAAAATCTCAAACTTAATAGACTGGCACCCGAATCTCATAACAAGCTAAGGTTATAGCTGCACCAAAGCTTTACACCAAAGGTCAAAGGTCAGTGCTACATAAAATGACAAAGAGAAGGGGAAAAATGCAATCCCAGACCTCAAGTCCATCAGGAAGGGCAGAGGACACTAGCTCAGCTGCAATGAATGAACTAGCAGATACAGCAGCAAAGGGACAACAGCAGAAAGCTATAGAGGAAATAAAATGAGAAGTAATTCCCCAAATTAAAAAAGAAATATTTGAATACATAGTATCTGAAATAAGGAATGAATTCCAGAAACATTGGGTGGAAAAACTATGCTCACCCAGAACAAGAGCAGAGAGCACTATTGTAGCTGAAATATATGAATTAACAGCATCTGAAGCAAAGAAACAACAGCAGAAATATCATGAGGAACTCAAAGCAGAAATAAGTTCTGAAATCAAAAAAAGAACTTTTTGAAGTCATACGATCTGAAATACAGAAACAAGTCCAGAAATATACAGAGGAAAACCAACTTGGAAGAAAGACAGCAGAAAAAGAATTAATAACTACCTCTAAAGAAGACATGGATAAAAAAAAAATTGAGGAGATCAGAAATATAATGGATTCCTTAAATGAGCAATACAGAAAAGAAATAGAACACATGAAACACAGTCAAAGAGATATAGAAGAACTAAAATCATCAATCATGAGTCTACAAAACCGTCTGAGTGAAAGCGAGACAGAGTTTCAGATCTTGAAGATGCCGGAGCAGCTATTGAAAAAGTGAGAAAGGATCTCTTAAAAGCAATGAGAATGCAGGAAAAAATAATCCATCACCTTCAAGATAAAGCCAGGATAAACAATATGAGAAAAATTGGTACCAACGAGAATGAAGGAGTCAATACAAATGACATAAAAAGAATATGGGGAGAAATAATTGCAGAAAACCTCCCAAATATGAGGAAACAATTCAACGTTCAGGTTACCGAAGCATACAGAACACCAAATAACTTCAACCCAAGAAGAAACACACCGAGACATATAATAGCTAAGATCCCAGAAATCCAACACAAAAATAATATACTGAAAGCTGCAAGAGAGAAGAAGGAGTTCACATTCAAAGGAAAACCCATCAGAATTACAGCCAACTTCTCTACACAAACAATGAAGGAAAGGAGAGCATGGAGCAGAGTTCTTCTAGTCCTACATGAAAACAAATTCCAGCCCAGACTATTATGCCCTGCAAAAGTCTCTTTCAAGTTTGAAGAAGTGAAATACTTCCACGACAAAGAACAACTAATTTCATGATGACAAAGCCATCCCTTCACAGGCTACTGAAAGATGTTCTAGAGAAAGACCACAACGACCAGAACTCCATGAATGAGAATGGAAGGAACCCAATAAACAGGACAGTCAATTAAATACAGGTTACAAAGGAGTAAACAATACTAGGTAAATATCATGACAAACATAAGTCAGCACATTTCAATTATAACCATAAATGTAAATGGACTCAATTCTCCAATTAAGAGAAATAGACTGGCATAGTGGATCAGGAAACAAAATCCAACAATATGCTGTATACAAGAAACACACTTAACACAAAAGGACATTCATAGGCTCAAAGTCAAAGGATGGAAAACAATACTACATGCCCCAGCACCTCAGAAAAAAGCAGGAGTAGCAATTCTGTTCTCAGACAGTCTCAACTTCAAACAAAGAATGATCAAACGACACAAAGAAGGCCACTATATATTGGTCAGGGAAAAATTCAAGAGCAAGAGGTAACACTCATAAATATTTATGCACCAAACACAGGAGCACCCAACTATGTAAGACAAATCTTAAGGGACATGAAAAAATTAATGTCTAACAACACAATCTTAATAGGTGATCTTAACACACCCTTATCTCAAAAAGATAGGTCAACCAGACAAAAAATTAGCAAGGAAATAGCAGAACTGAACCAGAACTTGAAACAAATGGACCTGGTGGACAGGACATATACAGAGTGTTCCACCCAACCACAGATGAATACACATTTTTTTCAGCAGCACATGGGTCATTTTCCAAAATAGACCACATACTAGTACAGATATTCCTAAGTATATGCAAGGAAATAGAAATTATCCCATGCATACTATCTGACCACAATGAAATGAAATTGGAAATAAATGACAAAAGAAACCAGAAAACCCTACAAAATTCATGAAAACTAAATAACACCCTACTCAGCAATCAATGAGTTGCAGAAGAAATTCAACAAGAAATTCAACAATATCTGCAATTCAATGAAAATTCAAGCACAACTTACCAGAATTTATGGGAGCAATGAAAGCAGTTCTTAGAGGGAAAATAATACCTATAATCTCACAGAAAGGGAACAAATTAGCACCTTAATGTTGCACCTCCGATAACTAGAAAAAGAAGAGCAAACAAAACCCAGAGCACAAAGACAGGAAGAAATCATAAAGATTAGAGCAGAAGTTAACTCAATTGAGATGAAAAAAACAGTTCAAAGAATGAACAAATCAAAAAGTTGGTTCTTTGAAAAACTAAATAAAGTTGATAAGCTTCTTGCCAACCTCATCAAAAAGAGGCAAAAGAAAATTCAAGTACAAGCGATAAGGAATAAAAAGGGAGAAATCATCACAGACCCAGTGGAAATTCAGAAGAATATCAATAGTTACTTCGAGAATCTTTACGTTCACAGAATAGAAGACACAGAAGAAATGGACAGATTCCTTGAAAGGTACAAATTACCAAAACTGAATCACGAAGATATAACAACTCTCAATAAGCCGATAACAGCCAACGAAAAACGAACCGTAATAAAAAACCTACCGACAAAGAAAAGTCCAGGTCCTGATGGATTCACAGCTGAATTCTACAAGACATTTATAGAAGATATAATCCCCACACTGCACAAACTCTTCCGTGAAGTTAAAAAGGAAAAAGTCCTCGAAAAAGCATTTCTGGAGGCAAGTATAATACTGATTCCAAAACCAGGGAAAGACACAATCAAAAAGGAGAAACTGGCCAATCTCCCTCATGAACATAGATGCAAAAATACTCAAAAAAATCCTGGCAAATAGAATACAGCAAATCATTAAGAAGATCATACACCATGACCAGGTAGGATTCATCCCAGGGATGCAAGGATGGTTCAATATTCGAAATTCTGTAAATGTAATACACTACAATAATAGACTGAAATCTAAAAACCATATGATCATCTCAATTGATGCAGAGAAAGCCTTTGACAAAGTCCAGCACTCATTCATGTTCAAGGTCCTACAGAAAACTAGAGTAGATGGACTCTATCTTAACTTGATAAAAGCCATCTATGACAACCCAAAAGCTCATATAATCCTAAATGGGGAAAGACTGAAATCTTTTACTCTTAAATCAGGTACAAGACAAGGATGTCCTCTATCACCCCTCCTATTCAATATAGTCTTGGAATCCTTAGCAACAGCCATTAGAAAAGAAGGAGAAATAAAGGGAATAAGAATAGGAAAAGAAGAAGTAAAATTATCACTATTTGCAGACGACATGATACTTTACTTGGAAGACCCCAAAAATTCTGCCAAGAAACTACTAGAACTGATATGGAAATTCAGTAGCATAGCAGGATACAAAATCAATACTCAAAAGTCAATAGCATTCTTCTACACAGATAACAAGCACACTGAAAGGGAAACAATAGAAACAATACCTTTTACAATAGCACCACGGAAAAGGAAATAACTTGGGATTCACTTAACCAAGGAAGTCAGAGATCTTTTCACCAAATATTATACCACCTTAGGAAAAGAGATTATAGAGGATTTCAGAAAATGCAGATATTCCATGCTCCTGGATAGGAAGAACCAACATCGTGAAGATGGCCATACTCCCAAAATTGCTGTACAGATTTAATGCAATCCCTATCAAACTGCCACCAACATATCTCCTAGATAAAAGGAAATCAATTCTAAAATTTATTTGGAACCACAAACGACCTAAAATAGCAAAGGCAATGTTGGCCAATAAAGACAAGGCAGTAGGCATCACAATTCTTGATTTGAAATTATACTACAAAGCCACTGTGATAAATCAACATGGTATTGGCAACAAAATAGACCTGAGGATCAGTGGAATAGATTAGAAGACACAGAGGCATCTATGAAAACACTCAGTCATCTTATCTTCAATAAAGGGGCTATACAAGCTCACTGGAAGAAAGATAGCCTCTTTAACAAATGGTGCTGGAAAACATGGCTTTCTACATGCCAAAAACTAAAACTTGACCCAGCTCTATCACCATGCACTAAGTTAAAGTCAAAATGGATGAAAGATCTAAAGATTAAAACAGAAGCACTCAATCTTCTGGAAGAGAAAGTAGGAAGAACTCTTGAAGACATAGGGGTAGGTAAAGAGTTCATGAACAAACATATATTTGCACGGGAAGCACTTCAAAGAATCAACAACTGGTATCAACTCTTCTTAAGGAGCTTCTGCATGTCAAAAGAAATTGTCAACAGAGTGAAAAGACAACCCACAAATTTTGAAAACATCCTAACTAATAAGCAATCAGACAGGGGACTACTGTCTAGAATAAAGAATTAAGATATAACAGGGCCCTCAAATTTAAAACCCAGTTCAGAAATGGGCATGTGAGATGAATACACACTTCTCTGAGGATGAAATTAAAGAAGCAAATAAATATATGAAAAAATGCTCCACATTGCTAGCCATTTGTGAAATGCAAATAAAAACAACATGGAGATACCATCTCACTCCAGAAAGAATGGCTATCATAAGGAAATCAACCGACAACCAATGTTGGAGAGGTTGTGGGGAAAAGGGAACACTTCTCCACTGCTGGTGGGAATGTAGACTGGTAAAACCATTGTTGAGGTCAGTGTGGAGACTCCTCAAAAGATTAGGACTAGAAATCCAATTCAAGCTGGCTATCCCCCTACTGGGAATTTTTCCAAAGGATCTGGAAACATTGTATCATAGAAATATATGTGTACCTATGTTTATAGCAACGCAACGTGTGATAGCAAAATCTTGGAAACAACCAAGATGCCCATTACATGAGGAATGGTTGAAAAAGATGTGGTATTTCTATATAATGGAGTATTACTCAGCTATTAAGAATGATAAATTTGAAGCATTTATACTGAAGTGGATGCCACTTGAACATATACTCATAAGTGAAATAAACCAGACACACATTTGTGAATATCATATAGTCTCCCTAGTATAACAAGTGAAAAGCAGAAATACAAAAGGAAATGTACAACAACTAAAATCAATTGAGTCAGATAAGGCAAAGTGAATGGCATATGCTGCAGGATACTAATCAGCTTTTCTTCTGGATGGTTAACAACCCAAGTTCCCAAGTCAGAGTTGGAGAAATAGAAGAGCCACAAGGCCAGCCAACATTTTGGCCCTAGCCTTTGAAGGTCAGCAAAGACTCAGGACATAGGAGAACCTGTACTGAAACATCATGAAACTCAGGTGAGCTCCAAATTTTCTGAACAAGGAGATTATGGAGCCACAGAGGAAAGAGATTGAAGTTCTATAGTGTGCCTGGGGAGAGTCACATGGAGAGAAAACTTTCTCTCAGGCTGTCACAGAGAGCAAACTGGTCAAGCATTGGCCGTGACTCATCCACATGGATGACACAGACAAAGGATCTACAGAATAAGGTACAGGACTACAAGATAAACCCTGAGAGGATTTCACTGACCACATAAGAAATATAAAGTTCATGTGTTGTTATATAAGTCTTGATCTATCTAGTTCTTAATCATCCAGCAGTATAAAAATGTAGTATACATCGTGGGGCCATAATATTAAGCTGGGCTATAAATGGCTATGGTCGACAACTTCTTTGAGTAACTCACTATTGTTGTAGAATGCTGGATTGTGTTGGACTGTGGTGTCGAGTTCAAGCACCTAAGTTAGTTGAATGACAATGGAGTGCCCACCTTTGACAGGTTTAGACAAAGGCAGAGGTATAGAAAGAAAAAATCATGATGTGTGTGTATAGAAAGTACAGTTGGGATAGATAACGCTGTTCTTCTACATAATCCTATGAGAGGCAAGATCTGCACTAATGGTGGTTAGACAGGACATTATGTCGGCTTCTAGTACTACAGTCATCAACTAGGAAAATAATTATTGAATTTTTGATATAATTTGTGTGTAAAAAATAAGATTAGTAAGCAGCTACACTCTTAATTTACTGATAAGGGACATCTGCTAAAATAATATCTGTAAATATAATATCTTGTATGCACCTTGTAAGATACCAAAACATTATGAAAGCAGTTTCCAATGTATTAATTTATCGAATCTGTCTTAAGGTGTCTTGAAACTGTCTGATTGATATTTGTACTTCAATAAAATAAAAAATAAATTTAAAAAATCAATAGTTATTCAGCAAACTACTAATGAACTCTCTGAGAATGAGAGCAAGAAAATAATGCTATTTACAATTGCTACAAAATTATGAACTCCTTAGGAATCAACTCAATGAAAGAGCAAAAAGAAGACTGCAATAAAATTATAAACATTCACCAAAGTAATTGAAGAAGACACCAGAAGACAGAAAGATCTATCATGTTCATAGATCAGCAGAATTAAAACTGTTATAGTGAACTAAACAACCAAAGGGTAATCCCTATCAAAGTGCCAATTAACTTCTTCAAAGTTCTAGAAAGAAAATCCTAAAATGTATATGGAACTACAAAAGACTCAGGATGACCAAAGCAATCTTGAGCAAAAAGAACAATCTTGGATGTGTCATATTTCCTAATTGCAAAACATATTACAAAGAAATATTAATCAAAACACTCTGATAATGTTTTGAGGTAAAAGCAGGCAGGAAGCCCAGTGAAATAGAATACAGGCTCCTGATATAAACTTTGATTCTTGTCAAAGGATAGCCTGCTTAACAGGTGGCACTCAGAAAGCTGGTTATCCACATGCATATAGGAAACTATATCCCTGTCTCCTGGTCTATACAAGTATGAACATAAAATGGATCAAGATTCTTAACTTTAGATATGAATCTTCTAGAAAAAATCAAAGGGGAAAACACACATGCACACACACACACACACACACACACACACACACACACACATATATATATATATATGCAATTACTTTATAAATGGACTTCAGCCATAAGAGGACAGCAAAGAACCACTGCATGGGATTGCATGTGCAACTACACTGTAACTAGACAGCAAAGAAAGAATAGAATGAAAACAGACAGCATATAAAATGAGAGAAAATGTTGGCTAGATTTTTTTTTTTCTGTTTGTCTGTTTGACAATTGGTGTTTAACATACATAAAGAGTTACTGAAACTTAACACCAAAAGAACAAAAATCCAACCACAAATGGACAGATGAGCTGTATATACACTTTGCAAAAGAAGAAATAATGATGGCCAACAACAATATGTAAAAAATAACCTTCAACATCTTCAGCTATCCGTGAAATGAAAATCAAATCTACACTGGTATTTCACCTCTACTGAGAATGGCTCTCAACAAGAATACAAAAAACAGCATTGACCAGGATGCTCAGGTGAACAGAACTCCTATACTACTGGTAGAAAGGAAAATTAGTATGGCTAGTAGAGAAATCAAGTCCTTCAGCAAACTAAAACGTACGAAAGACTATCATGTTACTCACCTATACCACTGAGTATAAACCCAAAGGCATTAAAGTCATTATTCTCCAAAGATTCCTTCAGGACTATGTTCCCTGCAGCACAAGTCATAGTCTATAATCCCATCAATAGCTGAATGGATTAAAAATGTGTGCATACATGTTGTAATATTACTAAACAATAAAGGAGCCTAGAATCATGTCTGTTGCAGGACAATGGATGGAGGATCATCATGTTCACTGAAATAAACCAGATTCAGTAGAAAAGCATCACTCATTTGCCCTCACATATGGGATATAAGGCAGAAAAGCCACAAAAACAGTAGGGAGGCTATTAGAGATGAGGCAGAGATCAGAAGAGGGGAAGTGGAGAGTTTTGAGTACTATTATACCAAATAAGTTATTTGTACACTATTGTGTTTCTGAGAACCACTTCATGTCTCTGGTAATGAATATTGACTCCAACAATTCTAATTCACTCAAGACACTGGCTTGTACATGGTGCTACCTCTTGTTACCTTGCCATCTAAAGATGCTCAAACTCTGACTCAGACAGTCACCAGCCTCACCTGTGGTTACACTTCCTTGTGTTTTTCACCTCTTATCAGCAAGGTGAGTGGATCAGCTGAAACAGAATTATGTGGGATTCAGATTCCCGCATCTCACATAATGACTAAACCTGAAACTCAGTGATCTCTGCTTTTCAATGAAACACCATGTAATTCTTATGCTAAAGAGCCTAGCCCTATTTATTCAAAATGCAAAAATCAATGGTGGCGATCCAATAGGTTGAAAGTCCCTCAGCATCACTGGGAAGCTGGATCAGAATGAGCAGCCTTCTAGCTTCTCCCCTTTGTCTTTGAAGTTTGTGAAATAGGTGTACAGATTTAAAAAGTTTCCCAGAAGTCAGGATAAGCCCAGATTTTCTGCTTTTGTCTCTCTCTTCCTGCCAGGCCTTGCCTTCCACCTGAAATTGGTCATCAAATTTACATGCTTAGGTCATATATTAACTTATTCATAAAGATGTCTACAGATCCACACCCAAGCAAGATTAGCTGCTCTCAGAGCTGTACTCAAATACTTATTAGGTATTTATAATAAAAAGTTTTGCACACTGAAGTAGTCAGGGGCCTCTGTAGCCTGCAAGCCCACTTGTCTGTGAGGTCCTCAGCTGAATGCTGTATCCTCTGTCTTTTTTATATTCAAAGCTTATTACAGAAATTACATGAATTAATTGAACTACATATTTTATGACAATAAAAAATTTCCTCAGCAATTAGTCTAGAGAATTAAGTGAGACACATTGCACTATGGCAGTTTTGACTTTCCTGTCTCTAGAAAATTATGTGTGGGAAGAGGCAAATCGCTTCAGTTCATTTTTCCCCTAAGTTTGTCATTATGCATGACACTGTAGTATTCACCATCTCATTGAAAAGTATAATATCTACTAAAGGAAATTTCTTGGGGATTTCCAGTATTATTTTCTTTGATGTTCCACAAATATTAAAGACCAAGGCTCTTTCTTGCACAAAGATTACACATTTCCACTCTTCAGAACTCAAGTACAGCCATGTGACATGGTATGGACAACCACTACATAGAAGCTCTAAGAACCAGCAGATGGCTGGCACGCTCTTTAACCATATGTATCACATTCTCTACATATGGAGCTTCAGTCTGTACCACCAGAATGACGGTTGCACCAGGACCTCAGCTGACCCATAAAGGATATGAAGAGAATAAATTTGTTTTTCTGAAACCCTTTCACATGGTTTTATCAGATGTGATATAATGTTCCAGTAACATCGCACCCTTGAGTAGCCATAAGCAAAGATCCCTGCATCAACAAAGTTAAGCCTGAAGGTGGAAGGCTTAACTTTTGGGGTTACTATGATAGGTGTGTTGGGGGAGGTGGTTAACTGTAGTTACAGAGGGATCTGCTGATGTGTGGTCTTTTGGATCTACAAGTTCTGCATGTTGAATAATACAGCCAACAGTCCTGCTCAGGGAGAACTGCCCAGCCCAAATGTCCATTGCTCTAATGAAGGGACACCAGCCCACAGAACCAGAGAAACAGAAGCAGATTCAGTAGTTATGCTCAGTGTGAGTACATGCAGTTTATGAGGCATGACCAAAATGTACAGTGAATGTTTACATGTAAAAGACAGATTCTCATTCATCCTCCTTGAAATACTGCATCATCATTCTTGCCACTTTCTGAAGCTGTTTGCATGTCCTCTTTGTGGCTCTTTATCCGTGTTGTCTACTGTGATGTCCTGAATCAACTCAGAGCATTTACCAATGTTTATCAATTCAAAATGATTTTGACTTTGGGGAAGAGCCAGGGGTCACCTGGCTCAATAACTAAGGTGGATGAGAACACACAGTGATGTTTTTATTGGACATAAATTATTATAAATGTTTTGAATCAATTCAGGACATTGAGGCAGCCACCACTATAAAGCTAAAAGCATAAAATAATTGTTTCAGAAATTGACATCCAAAGTTTTTCCAGAAAGTAACAAGAAATGATTGGATAAGTGAAATGAAGCAAAGGTGGACATTTTGACAGGAATTAATAACTGTGTTTTTTACTGTACTAAATTCTTTAGAATCTAAACATGCACAGTACTTTTAGATCCCCATGTATATCAGAAATGGAATCTCTACATGTTATGTTAATTTATTATATTTTAAAGATATAATATTTATTTTACATTTTTAGAATATTTTTATGTCCAGTCAAATCTTTATTCAGAAAGGCATTAAACCTCTGATTTTATGCCCCATTCTCAAGCCAATTGTTTTTCTAACGTGTAGTGTTTGAAGACTATTCCAGAAACATAGTCTTCTCCCTGAACAAAATTTTACTTATTCCTGTTGGTATGTTCATTCCCAGTTTTTCCAATTGTGTTTTCGTGAGCTGCACAAAACACCGCTTTTGTTTGGTGCTCACCCTGACAGATGCTGAACATCTGCAGACCAATTTCATAGCTCCTTTGTCCATGGTTTAACCATGTTGCATATATTTTTATCTTCATTGTAAGCCGAGGCTGCTTCATCCTAGTCATTTTTGCTGTGTGTTCTCATTTTCCATTGTACCTTTGTGTCATTCCAAAAGAAATCTCTAAAGTGAATAAATTCGGTTTTCCAGTGAGGACTTTGGTAAAATGAGTAAGTCTTTATCCCCCATCTAAATAGATCCGACTCCATGTTATGCCTTTTAGGTGGTGCCTGATATTGTAAGCTCATTCATAGTTTCTGTTTTCTGTCTGCTCAGTCATCCTCTGACTTTACCTCTGCATGTTTCTCTCTTCCCCATTTACATTTGTGCTTAGCATTTAAAATGCACATTTCTGGGCCAGCCAGAAATCTCAGTGGATTAAAGCGCCTGCTTAGGCACACTCAGGGACCGGGATTCAATCCCTGAATTGCAGTGCCACCCCCCCCCCCCCCAGTGCACTCTAAAACAGCCATTGAGACTGGGCTGGTGGTATACACCTGTAATCCTTGCATTTATGAGGTTGAAGACAGGAGGGTCGCTACAAGGTTTATCTGCATAATGAGAACCTATAGACCCTGTACTAAATACACAAAAAATAACAATAAATGAAAATAAACAAAATCCACATTTCTCTATGCTAAGGCACTGTTGTGATGCCATGGACCTTGCTGCTAATAGCAGTCTTTCTAATTTCACATCAACTGTAAATTATGTTACAATGTTCCAACTCTTCCCTGTTTGTTTAATTGGTAGTGTTTTTATGTTGCACTTTGAGAGAATTTCTAGCATGGAGCATTTATATGTTCCAGTGGAATCCAAGAATCCTCAACAATCCTGAAACCTACAAGTCAAGCAACCAAGAGACCTTATGTTATCTCCCTCGTAGATCTTTGTTCGAGAAGGCCAGCCTGATTGGATAGCTTCAAGAGTTGACTTTGCCTGCGGCATAAAGAGAAGATCGAATAAAAACATCCATGACCTAATTTTAAAGCTTGAAGTGAATTAAATGATCCAGTGATATAAGTAGCTACTTTCAAAGCAGCAAAAATAGGAACTAACCCTATTTTATTCTTACCCTAAAACTGGGTTGATTGTATATATTTTCTGAAATCATGGGGTGCATTCTGAATCTTTTATTCTACTTTCTACCGAGCTCAAGAAAATCATGTGGATGCTGATCATATGTAGCACCCTACAATGATGTTTTTCAAGTTGCCATGGCGTGGCTGATTATTACTTCTTGTTCTTTGCATTTCTTCACCTAATACACACTCCGTACCCTGGAGTTAACATTCCTGATTATTCACATTCATTTTAAAGTTCATGAAATGCTGTATCAAATGTTTTGCTAAAATCCAAATGCATTATATCTCCCACATTGCATCCATATCCACTAATCTTGTAATTCAATAAAAAAAGCAATCGGATTGTCTGGCATGATTTGCTCTGTGTAAGCCCATGCTGTTTATTGCTCAATGGTGCTTACATGATAAGTAGTGTTCAATGAAAATTTCCTCATTTAACTCCTATTTTAGCTTAGAAAACCATAGTGTTTTCGTTCATATATTTTTATTCTGGCACATAGCTAATTCTAATGTCCTAAAAACCAGAAACCAGAAAAAAAAGAGAAACAGCTCTTTAAAGCACCCTTGTTGTCTTTTATATCATTTTTTTTTGTTCATTTGTTGTCCTTATATTGTATTAGCTTTTTGCTAAGTTATCATATGAACAATACTTTTATGTCATTTTTCCTAAAAGATCATTGTAGAGAAAGTGTTTATTTGGGAAGGGACAAGAAGACTATTAAAATTAAAAAAAAAAAAATAAAACATCTCCACTGGGAATAAGAGGCAATCCTTTGGCTATTTTTAATGCGATATTCTTTAGTCTATCAGTCATGAGACATAAAAATAGTTGCTATTTATCACCTAATAACTTTGCTCTTAGAGAGTTTTCACCTTTACATGACCATATTTTACTTGTTTGGGGTTGGAATATCCAAATATCTTGGAATCCAAGCTGTGGTACCTCAGAACATGATTATTTGGCAATAGGCTCTTTATACAGATAAGTGAAAATAAGATTATTGAATCTAATTTAATTTCCATAGATCTGGCATCCTTTTAAAAGGAGGAAATATGGACAGAAAGAGAAACACATAGAGGCAAGAACACACAGAAGCATAGAAAAGAGCCATTTTCAGCCCCAAGAAAGATATAGACCTCAGAATGTACAAACCCTGCCAACACTTTAAATCTGTACCTTTAACCTCTAGAATTTTGAGATAAATGTTTTCTGTCATTTTAAGTTACTATTTATGATTCATTACTGCAAACCTAAGAAGCTACACAGTACTTGATCTTTCAGTATTTTGTTCTGTTCTCAAAATGTTTTCTCCTGTGTCATACTCTTATACAACATGACAAATACTTGTGTTTCTCACTAGCCACTACTTTAGTATGTGTCATGTCATGATGCATAAACATTCTATATGGATGTTAATATTCAAGGGAAATAGAAGGATGGAAACAATATTCCTTTATTTTAAGTTATAATTTTAATATTTGCTCATAGTAGAAAATGGTTACAGTCATTTAGGAAATCAATGCATGTCCTTAACACACATTGAATTCCTTCACCCCCTCCATCTCTAAACTACTTTCACTCATCTCCACAATGTAAAATTCATATTTGTGACATTCAATGATCACAGCGTTTGTGAGTAGTTGACAGATGTAACATATTTTAATTCTGTTAAGTCACCTTCTTCTCTCACACACTCCTTAGTCACTCGGGCCCTTTTTCCATTTGCACAAAATCTACCTGTGTCCTTCCATCTATCTTTTATGCTGTTCTTCACCTCATACATACTTCAACTTTCTCAGAGGAGAGAAACTGTACTCAATCGAAGTTCCTGGGTCTGATTCATTTCATTGAAGACTGTCCTTTCCAAATGAATCCATTTTCCTTCAGGTGACTCAAATTAATCCTTCTGTGTAGCAGAATAGTATGCTGTGGTGTGTAAAAACATTTTCTTTTTCTGTTCACATAGACTGTGATCAAGATACGATTTTTATTAATTATATTGCTGTAAACATTGGCATGCCTGTACCAATGTGCTATTTTTAAATCCTTTAGGAAAATGCCTAGTAGGGGAATAGCTAAATTGAATGGGATTTCTATTTTTAGTTTTTTTCCAATAATTTTCATACTGATTTTCTTAGTGGTTGTACCAGTTTATGTTCTCATTAGCAGTGTAGATGGGTTGTTTTGTTACTATAGCCTGCCTATCATTTGTTACAGTTTTATTTATTGCTGATGACCTTTCCGGAGTAAGATGAAACCTCAGCCTTGATTTAATTTGTGTTTCTGTAATGGTCAGACACTTTGAACAGTTTCTCATATATTTACTGTTCATTTATGTTTGTTCTTCTGAGTAGTTGTTGATTTCAGTTGACTCCCTCCCCCCTCCCCCACCATTTTATGTATTTGGTACAGGATCTCACTACTCAGCTTGGACTCATAGTGATTCTCCTATCTCAGCCTCCACAGAGCCAGGATTACAGGATTACAGGTTGTGTGACCACTGTGTGGACTTGGTAGCCAGCTGAGAGTGTCTGGCTCAGTTGCTTTTTTTTTTTTTAAATTTGTGTTATTTATTTACTATGATGCCAAGGATAACACTCAGGGGACCAGGGAGATGGCTCAGTAGAATGAGCACTTCCCTGGCAGTACAGGGTCCTGAGTTCTATCAGAAAGAAAGAAAGAAAGAAAGAAAGAAAGAAAGAAAGAAAGAAAGAAAGAAAGAAAGAAAGAAAGAAAGAAAGAAAGAAAGAAAGAAAGAAAGAAGGAAGAAACTCAGGACCTTGCACTTGCCGGGCAGGCACTTATGCCACGGAGCTTTCTGCCCAGCTAGGTCTTTTACTTGAGAGCTTTATGTATTCTAAATAATGATACTCTGTCTCAGGAATATCCTGAAAGTTGTTTTAAGATTGTCTCTTCACTTGCTGTACAGAACCTTTTTAATTTAATATCTTGTTTCTTGTCACTCACTGTTATTTCTTCTGCAATTGAAATTCTGTTCAGAAAGTCAGAAACTTTTGCCTATGTCCATGTCAAAAGTTTTAGCTCTTTTATCTTCTGGTGCAGTAAGTGTTTCTTAAGTTTTAATACTTAGATCATTGATTCAGTTTGATTCTAGTTTGATACATAGTAAGAGATGTGTGTTTGGACTGAACTGTCCACAAAAGGATATCCAGTTTTCCTGGTACCATCTGCTAAAGAGGTTCTTTCTTCTGGTGTATGTTTTGGTTGGTTGGTCAAAATTCAAATGGCTGAATATACCTGTGATTGTTTCTGCATCTTCTAATCTGCTTGATTGGTCCACATTTCTATTTTTTGTTATCACCATGCTGCTCTTTTTACTAAAGCTTTGTAGTATGATTTGAAATTAGACATTGGCTTTTTTGTTGTCCCAAGACTGGTTCTTCTTCTATTCTGGGTCTTTAATTTGTATGTATGTATGTATGTATGTATGTATGTATGTATGTATGTATGTATGTATTGTTCCATATGAGTTTTAGAATTATTTTCTCTAATTATGTAATGTGTATTACTGGCATTTCACTTTAGATAGCAATGAATCTATACATACAGATTTTAAAATATGGCCATTTTGATAATATTGGTTTTATCTATTCAAAGATTCTATGGTAGAAAAAGTAGCAAGATTTAGAGATATCTATACCTTTGCTGATAGTCTCTGATCTTTTTGAGAGCTCTATAGTTCTTTTAGTAAAGGATTTTCACTTCTTTCATTAAATTAATTATTAAGTTTCAATTTTTCTTGGCACTATTTAGAATGGTATTTTTTTTTTTAATTTCTTCCTCAGTGAGTATATGGAAATGTTAGTTGGAATGGTTATTATACCATATCAACTGGAGAATTCTAGAAGTTAAACTAAGTGAATTAACAGGAAACCTTACAGGAGCTGCACTTTGTAAACATTCTGAGCTTGTGCAAGAAGAGAGCAGGAAGATGATGTGAAGAATAAGCCCACCCTGGGCCAGGTGACCTGCTTACAGTAAAAGGGAGGAGAAGAATCCCCTTCTCCATTGCTCTGGCTGCTTTTACTGTCTTCTACCACCTTAAACTTGTGTCCCTTTGCCACGTCACTGCTGCCTAGGATCCAGCCAATTTCATACTGAAACACCCACTAACTGTGAGCTAGGTAAACCTCTCCATCCTTAATGTGGTACGTCAGGTATTTTGTCTTAGCGATGAGAGAATGCTGTCCAAGACACTGGATATTTGTGTGTTGATTCTGAATACTACAGAATTACTGAATTTGACTATTCTGCAAGTATTTTGATTGGGCTTTGGGGTCTTCTGTATAAATGATCATGTCATTTACAAATAACGAGAATGTTTTCATTCTTTCCTATATATTTGTTTCTTTCTCTGCATAATTAACCTGGCTAATATTCTATGTTCTGTACTGAACAGGAGTGGTGATGGTGGATATCTTGGTTTTGTTCTTGATGTTAGAGGGAATGCTACCAGTGTGGTTTTTTTTTTCCCAATTTATTAGGATATTGGCCATTAATTTTTTTATAAATGGCTTTTGTCAGACTCAGGTGATATCCTGCTGTGTAAATTTCTTTTCATGGCTTTTTTAATCTTGAAGCTTTAATCTTTTAAGCCTCTTCTGCAAATATTGGTACGGTCATGTGGATTTTGCCCTAACTTCTGTTTATATAATGTAAAATATTATTGATTTGTATATGTGTACACACTTGGAATGAAATTTATTTGGTCATGATATATGCTGCTTTTTATGATTTATTGCATTCTATTTGTGAATAACTTTTTAAAGTTATTTGCATCAATGTACCTTAAGATACTTAGCCTTGTAAATTTCTTTTTCAGTTGGATCTTTGCCTGGTTTGAGACTTAGAGTGATACTAGATTCCAGGAATTATTTTGGAAGCACTACTTCCCTTTCAGTTTTATAAAAGATTTTGAGGAGTGTTGGTGTTATGACCTCCTTCAAAGTCTTAGGGAATTCAGCAGTGAATCCATCTGTCCTGGGCTTTTCTGAGTTTTTTTTTTTTTTTTTTTAATTACTCCTTCGATTTCATTGTTTTGTCAAATTACTCGACATAGTTATGCCTTTTTTCGGTTTTGATGCTTCATATGTGTCTAGGACAATGGCCATATCTTCAAGATTTTCTGATTGTTTTAGAATAAAATTTTGTAGTAATGCATACATACTTACAATGTTCTTGATTTTCAATGGTGTTTGTTATGATTTACCCTTTTCACTTCTAATTGTATTGATGTGACTCCTTTCTTTCCCTGTTCAGTTAAATTTGGCTAAGGGTTTATTTGCTTTCATTATTTGGAAGAGCTAGCCCTTCATGTCATTGATTCTTTGTTTTCATGTTTCAGTTTTATTAATTTCTACTTTTATGTTCATGTCTTTCCTCTTGTACTACATTTTAGGCTGTTCTTTTTCAAGTCTTGAAGTTGATCATTGGGTTGTATATCTGAATTCTTCTGTTTTTCTAATGTGAGCATTGATTGCAATGAATTTCTCTCTCAGGAGTAGTTTCAGAGCATCCCACAGATTCCTGTGTTTTATACAAGCATTGTAAGTTCATTCCTGAAAATTTACATTTCTCCCTTAATTTCTCCTGTGACCCACTGAGTGTTCATCAGTGTTATGAAATTATCAAGTTTCTAGTTTATTATGAAGTTTCTGTATTTTTTTCCTGATTGATTTCTACCTTCAATGCATAATCAACTCAAAACTTACATGGGGTGATTTCAATGTTTTTCTGCTTATTTAAGTGAGCTTTGCAGACTACTATGTGATCAATTTTGGAGAAAATTCTGTGTGCTGCTGAGAAAGTATATTCTGTTGTGGTAGGGTGGAACACTTTGTAAATTTTTATTGTGCATATTTATTCAAATGTGTGATTTGGCTTTAGTTTTTGTGTTTTTTTCATTAATATTTTGTTTAAACTGTCTCTCTGTAGATGGGGCGTTTGGATCACCCACCATAATTGTATTAGTGTTTGCTTGCCTTCTATATGTTGAGCAGTATGTGTATCATAAAGCTATGTACCCCAATACATAGTGCACATATATTTACAATTGCTATATCATCCCATTTAGTTCCTTACACTAGAATGTAATAACTTCCTTTCCTCTTCTAATCAGTTTTAGCTTGGAATTTGCTTTGTCTGAAATTTTACTTTGTCCTTGCTTGTAGGGTTTTAATAAGTGAAGCATTGTTTTCCATACTTTGATTTTTAGTCTACAAATTTCTGTGTATTGGATGAGTTTCTTGAATGCAGCATCACTGTTGGATTCTGTCTTTTCATCCAGTCTGTCCATCACTGTCTTTTAATTTGGGGCTTAAGGGCCATTTATATTGAAACTTAAAACTAAAACATATTGATTTATTCCTGTCATTGTATTTATTTTTCTGCTGGCAACCCCTTTATTTCTTTTTTCCTTTTTGTTCAGCTAATTGTCTTGCTCAGTGTATTCTTCCATCTAATTCATTTCATCTGATTTTTTGGCTTTGCTGGCTCTGTTTAGTATATCATTGAATATTTCTCAAGTGCTGATTTGATGCTCACACATCTCTTTAAGATGTTCTTTGTAACAGAGTGTCCTTATTACTACACCAATTTTGAAAAACAATTTTGTGGGATATATTCTTCTGTCCTCGAAGTTGTTTGCGGTTGATGTACTGTTCACCATGCTTAGCTTCTCTCTGCCTAAAGTGGGGGAGAGCTTTCCTCACCCACAGTGAGCACTCTGGGGGGTGCTGCTGTGAAACAGCTATCCTCAGAGCTGTGGGGGGAAGCAGGGTAACAACACAGCAATCTTTAGAGTCTATGTCAGGGTCTGCCCTATGCAACCCTAGTTCATTTCTGTGGGATTTTAGAAGGCTCACAAGAAAGCTGCTTCCTACTGGACCCTGGAAAATAAGTTCTATATTCAGTAGTTTTCCAGTTCTTAGGAGGTATAATGATATTATTTGTAGTGATTCAGAGAAAGACTACAGACCGAGAAGATACTTCTACTATGAAGTTTCCGGTAACTTGGTGGAATCACTTCTCATACACTGTGAGAGTCTTTGATAGCACTGTGGGGTAAGCTCCCCATCTTTTCTAGAGACATGGGATATGGGCACAAGTCAAGAGACAACACCTCATTGCTTGCTCTTGGGCTCTGAATTTTGAGTGAAGAGATACAAGAATAGAAACATAGTTGTTGGTCATTGATATCAGAGAAAGTAATGTGAATAGACCATTGAGTATTTCCCATTATAGGATTTTTTAAAAGTAAATTCTTTACATTTCCATCAGTTGTGCTATCTATTCATTGTAATTCTCTTAAATTCCCTTTCTACTTAACATACATTAATGCTGCACTTACTTTCACAATGTGATATCTTAAATTTATCTATTTTATGATCTATCCTACCCAGCCTCATAGAAATCCAGACATATATATGTGTAATTCCTATCATTTTTTCAATGATGACACATAAGATACAAAAGTACAAAGATCAAAATTCATGACAAATATATGAGGTGGGTGAAGGTTAATTTTATGAGACCTAGAAAACTTTCCTTGTCATTAATATTGTCTTAGAGGACTGGGATGATCACTCAAGGGTAAATTCTTTGGTGTAATAGCTGAGCCTTACAGCATCCTCCAAAACTGTCAGGGGGAGCTTTGAAGTCAGTCAAATGCTCTAACTTTGCGCACTAATGAAATAATAATTTGATGTCATTATTCAGAGGTGATAGTAAGTTAGAAGGTAGGCCTAATTAATGGCAATTAGGGTGGAGGCTTGACTTTGGGATGATGTGTAGGGGCTGGGAAAATAGCTCAGTAGAATAAGCACTTGCCTGGAAAGCACAAGGGATGATATGTGGCCTGTGGCCATTCCTCTCTGGTTATTTTCTTTGCCCTGAGATAAGCAGCTATCCTCTAAGACATCCTTCCGCCATGAGGTTTCTTCTCTTCCACAGGCCTAAGGCTACTGTTCCAGCTTGCCATGGACTGAAGCCTCTGAAAACATGAGCCAATAAACTCTCCTCCTCATTTTCCAAATGGTGTCAAAAACTGGATGACAACTCATGTTGGGAGCGCCGCAGGCAGCGGCTCAAGGTCCTTGGATAACGGCTTGGCAGCGGCTCAAGGTTCCTGGGTAACGGCTTGGCGCTTTCTGTGGGCTCCGCCCTAGCATGGCCCAGAGCGATAACACTCGCAGCGACATGCGCACTACAGGCCGTGTCCGAGAGACAGCCATGGATGACTGCCCACAGTGGCTGTACACAAGGATCAAGGAGGCCATTTGTAGCAGCAAAATCAACATCCCTGCCTAGTTTGTCCCAAGTGGCCAGAGTCAAAGACCCAGAGGGAACAAATCAAGTCGCTATCTCATCAACAGAAGTCAAGAATGTTTTTATTGAACTTTGTTGAACTTTAACTCCCTTGGAGTCTTACAGAGCGCTTATGGCCTGCTGCAAGCTATGACTGCTCTGTGCTCCCATTGTAGGTTCAATTCCTAGTTCGCCACTGTATGGCGTTCAGTTCAATTCCTATGTTCCTGCCTATTCACGGCAGTCCCTGCCTCTTTAGGGCAGTCCCAATCCCTGCCTCTTTAGGGCAGTCCCAGCTCTCTTATCCGGAGCTGACCCAGCTCTCTTATCCGGAGCTGACCTGTGGTGCGTCCACCACCCACCCCTCAATTCCGGGGGTGCTTACCCAAGGTGAGTCCCGGGATTCAGAGCCGCGTCGGTCCCCTCGCCTGCAAGGAGAACGCAACAGCCCTTCTCCGCCGTCTGCTCTGATCAAAAAAAAGTCCCCATATGGGCCACCAGTTGTCCAGCGCTGACCTTGACCAGCACAGATCAGCGCAGAAAGAAAAACCCAAAACACCTTGTCTTCTTTTTAGAAGGGAGAGATCTCTGTTTATTGCGGAAGCACAGCAGCTATATAGTATAGCTAAGCCAATCATCAGCAGTCACATATAAACATATAGCCAATCCCGCTCTGTTGCCAGGCAGCCCCCTTATTCCATCTGGATCAACAGACAGGGCCACCCCTACTTCCTGTTATTCCGAACATGTCAAGGCAGAGCCCACAGAAAGCGCCAAGCCATTACCCAGGAACCTTGAGCCGCTGCCAAGCCGTTATCCAAGGACCTTGAGCCGCTGCCTGCGGCGCTCCCAACAAACTCAAGAATGGCATTTTTTAACACAGGTTTTTGATCTAAGTGTGGGTAAACATTATTTTCTAAAATTTGGGTTTAAAAATAGGTGCTGCTTAGATAATAACTGTCAATTGGGGCCATCTCAGGAATACAGAAACTTATCCTAAAGACATGGAGGTACTTAGAAATATACTGTTTATTTGTTTCCTGCAGTTCTGCAGGGCAGGCACAACTCAGTTCCACAGTAACAAGTGTGACATTCTGAGTTTGTTTCCCATTTCCAAAAAACAACAACAAATAAAAAAAGAATGATCCTGTGATTCATCTCCCCTGCCCTTTGTGAGCACTAGTGCACTGTCAAGGTGGGCAACCTATTGTTAAGAGATAGACCCAAGGTAGGTACATTACCTACAAAGCTGATTTTTTGCTCTGGAAGTCTTCTAGCCTATTGGCTACTGTTGCTTGGAATTAGCTGGCACTTCAAGGATCCCCTCATCACACAGTGATGAATCCCATGAGGCAAGAGGCCATTTGATAAATGCTTGTCATCACGATACTCAGAACAGAGGCAGCCTAAAAGTAAAATCAGATATCTGATTTAACTGACTCTTGGTTAAATTTTCACATGCTGCTGCATAATGTGCCATATACATTCATACCTAGTCATCAATTAATTTTTTTTTTCATAGCCACACGCAAGACTGAACTCTTGTATATTTGAATAAAAGTACCCTGGCTTCTCATTGTTACTAATCTTAAAACTATTCTTTATTTTACTTCTTTTTCATGGGATCTAACCACATTATTCACATTAAATGGTATGCCATATGATATAGGAATATGAGTATGGTTAGAGCTGTGTGCAATAAATTGATGAAGTTTGAGATTAGGATCACTTTTCATAAACCTATTGTGTGTTCATAGAGTCTACCTGCTGTGTGAAGGGAATTAACTTGGATAGAATAAATATGCAGTCAACTGATTTTAGAGGAGTGTTCTATACCAATCTGTATAAAGTTCACATTTTAAGATTTAGAGGGATTAAACAAGTGGATTGCCCAAAATAGAAAAAAATAATTGAATTAGACTATGCTAGTATGGGTAAATTAACATACACTCAGCAAATGACTCACACACAGTATTTTTCTCCTTTGTGATGTAAATTATCTACACATTTTTGTATTTCACTGTTTTGATTGTAGAAACACTGCTTTAGGATTTCCAGAAAACCACAAGTTCTTGTGAAGATACGTAAATAGTAAATTGTGGAAAACCTGTTTTCTTTTGTATCTAGTTCATAATTTTCTTGATAATAATAAGTATATACATACCTGAAAAATAAGTATGTACATTACTGGAATGGCAATCTTCAAGTTATCTATAACATTTAGTACACACATCTGCAACAAGATTTTCAGGAAACAAACCAAAAGCAATGAACAAATTTTAAATCCATGCCTTTTTTGCCTAGTGTTATATGTTTAAGGAAAACTTAAACATAAGAAAAATCTTAATTCTTCAGAATTTCAATGATAAAAAAGTTTACACTGTAGTAAATGATTCTAAAAAGGTGCCTCACTTGTGATAAGTACCATGTTATGAGGAACAGATTTTGAAGGCAACTGTTAGGACATTTAAAAACTTTGAAAAGAAAAATGATTCAATCTCTATCTTAAGTTAAGAAGATTGTTTATCTGTTTGTTTTGCATTTTAGGGAAGGGTCTAAAGGGGGTTCAAGGTCTCACTACCAGATCAGGACCTTAATGGTCTTCCTGTTTACAGCCTCCCAAGAGCTGGGATTACAGGCAAGCACCACCATACCCAGTCTCAATTGCTGTCTCAGTGAATCCCAGGGGCGGGGCTAGTACCATCATCTGGGGGATAGAACTCCCAGCCCCCATGCCTACTTGTAGGCACTTTCATCCACTGGGCTATTTGACCAGCTGTTAAGTTAGGAAGTTTTTAACTTATAAAATAAATTATATATCTATACATAAAACAAATATATATATATTTGTTTTATGTATAGATATATATATATATAAAGTAGTTCCATTTATCTTGTTAGTCTAATTTCACATTAATAGAATCTAGCATAAATGTAACATATGTTTCTCCTTTGGAGTTTTTCCTTAAAAATGTCATATAAAATTATTCCTGAAGTGTTTAATCATAATCTATAGCTTCAATATGTTTGTGTCTGTATGATATGTTAATTGATTTCATCAATTCAAAATAAAGAAATCTTAGTGCAAAAGATCATTTAATCATTTGGTGTGGCATTTATTTTTCTTTGTGGGAGCAGGGCTGACTCAGTCCACACAGACAGTGGAGCCGGTGTGGCCCCTGGTGCCAGGATCGAACCTGAGCCCCATGCTCCTGCCTAAGCTTGCCTAAGCAGGTGCTTTAAACCTCTGAACTATCTCATTGGCAACAGTGTGGCATTTTCAAGAGAGAGTGCTTGTACTAATTAACACATATTTAAGATGAATTACTTTAAGGCAGCCAGTGACTGATTATTTAGGTGTATTTTTGCCCCCACCACAATTATTGAGTTATACAGAAAGTGCTTATCCATAAAGTTCTTTTTTAAAAAATCAAAGTATAATATCAAACCAAACCCAATCTATATAAATAATCCAAAATTAAATGATCAGTAACACAAAATTGCTTTCTTTACATTTCTGACTCTAATAAATAACTAAGTAACTCCTGGATTATTGTAAATAATATTTTGATTAAGAATGAAATTATCTGAGTACTTTGTCAGCCAGGGATGTTGGTTATAGAACATTATAAGTACAATGAATGGCATTCAACTGCATGCTTAAAAATGTTAAAGTGGCAGGCTCTACAAATCAATTATAAATGTTTTATCGTAGTTTATAAAACAATGAATTTTTAAAGTTTTAATAGAATATTTTAAATGAATTTCTGTGGTTCTTTATGGAATAGCATAGCTTCTGCACCTTAAAAACGTGTCAAGTGCCTTGTGTTGTCGTTCCGCCAACTCAGCCAGTTAAATTCACATTCTAAACTTTGTATAGGACAAATAATTTACTAGTTATTAGAAACATTAAAGTGCATTTATGAAAGTCATAATTCCCTTTTTCAGAAATGTGATGATAAAATTAAGGTGTCTTTATAAGTGTCTAACCTTTCAGTTCTATTTTCTACAATGAAAACCACTTTTTGGGGACCATTCACTTGGGAAACCCTCTCCTATCCCTCTCCAAGACAGGAGCCTTCTTTCCCTCAATAAATATAGTCTGCTCATTTAATTAAAAAAAAAGCCACTTTTTGCTTCCTCTGATCTGCTTGACTTTGAATCCTTTTTTTCTTTTTCTTTTTGGCAGTACCAGGGATTGAACTCAGGACCACATGCTTGCCAGGCAAAGCGCTTATTCTACTGAGCTATCTCCCTGGCCCTGTGACTCTGAATCTTATGTCTATCCAAATTCTTCCAAGAACTCTCATTAAGATGCCAAAGTGTGAAAATCACAGGGGGCGATGTGTGTAGGTTTTTGAAGACTAAGATAAGCACATTTGTTTCTTTGGGTTTCATCATGCTATACCCTTCTCCAGTGGATAAAAATGAAGTACTTCAATCATTTTAATTTCTAAATGTATACTTTTTAAATTTGTGCTTTGTTTTTGCTGTTGTTTAAATAATGCTAGGTTTCCTTTGGGATTTTTTCCATAAGAAATGTTCAAAAATGGTATAAATAAATAAATAAACAACACATTTCACCAAAATTGGAGTTGCCATAGCAGTCATTTCTGTCTTAAGATAAATCAGGAAAGGACTTAAGTGCAAGTTATGCTCTTTTTTTTTTGGTGGAACTGGGGATTGAACTCGGGCCCTTGCATTGCCAGGGAAGTGCTTATTTCACTGAGCCATCTGCCTTGGCCCCTTAGGTGCAAGTTATGGATCTGTCTGTGGCCACATGACATCCTGACACAATGGAATGTTGGTTTTGCCACTCCCCTCAGCTGTTTATTAGAGAAAGCTGACAACTTTGGAAGCGAAACCTGCCCTTGCACATGTTTGGCATAAGGAAGCAGCCAATATAATTTAAATAGTTTTCATCCCTAAAGTTCTTAGTTATGCATTGGTTGAGGCAATTAAGTGGCATTAGATACTGGAAGGAGAAAAAAAACAAATGAAATAAAGTGTCAGGTATTTAAATTATCCAGAAAACAAATGAAAGAGGAAATAATAGAAGTATTATAAAGAACTTGCTGAAGTGATTTGGTCATAAATTATTAGAATGACTAAGAAGACAGTCAAAAATTTAGATAACATTTACCAGTTTTAAACATGCCATCATATTCAGTGATCATGACTATCCAGTTGTTTGTATTTCTGGGATTTTATTTCAGATTTAAAATTTGAGTGTATTTCATTTGCCATAATCACATGAATTTCATAACATGTTCCTCAAACTATGAGTATAATTTAAATACAACCAAGTGAATTAAAATATTCTTCCCCATAAAAACAAAAATATAATTTTAGAAAGGAATTAAATTAGAATATTGGAGTTTATATGGGGACAAGAAAATCTACCTTACATAGGAATGCATAAACCATAGCTGTTGTATGTACATTTTATATGAAACATTCTGAAATCCTCAATATTTCTATAGTTATCCACTAGTCCAATAAAATTCTCTCCTTAAGCAATTCTTCTCCATAAATTATTTTTAAGATGTCTTTCTGAGCCTCATTAATAAAAAAAAATATATCAAACTAAAGTGCCAGTTGAGTTCTCAGTAGATCAAATTCTCCAACTAAGAAACACAGGTGACCAAGTCTTCTTCCTGTAGCCTCCAGAATTAAATTTATGGTGCCTTGTCCAGCACAAATGTCTTTTGAATCTTGACTTTATGCTGTCTTTTCACAACTACCCAATATGTATTTTTCCATTCTTTAATTTTTTTCCACATTTTTTACCCAATTCATTTTGAAATATTCTTTCCCCCATTTATACCAAACTATAAGTATAAAAATTTCTTATTTATTATTTTAAGAGGCTTTTTTGCTTTTAAGCTTACAACTAATATTCATTCAAATGGCCTCCTGCTCCTGTAAAGTTCTGGCATTATACATTTTGAACAGGTTTCTATGATAGCGAAGTGGCTTATTTCAGACTTTCCTATAATCTATCCAAATACTGAAAGTAAATTGCTTTCTTTGTCATGCAACAATAAGTCAGCTTATTTTTAGAACTGTTCCTTTAATTTAATAAACAAGATATATTCTACATATGGATCTTATCTAATAAGTAATCATTTCAAATTATAAATCATATGGCACTAAAAAAAGTTTTAAAATATAATCCGGATTGGACAACACATTTTACTGTGCTATAATTCTTTTTCTCACATCCTGTTTTTTCCTGTTATTATATAGAACTCATCAAGAATAAAGGTGGATTTAAATATACCAAAACTTAGTGTGATTACCACATGATTTAATGAAGTAGATGAACATGAATCTAACAAGCTTGCAGAAGGATGTATGTAGATTAAGGAGAGATGATCTCAATGGTAAATAAAAACCTTCCTTAGTAAATTCTGATTTTAGCTCCTGAATACAACTTTTTGTCCATGAGTAAATCAATTAGCATTTTTGCTACATGGGGTAATCATATGTAGGGAGGGCTATAACAGTTTTTTTTTTAACCCAATCCACAACCTTTATTCATGTTCCAATCCTAAGAATCTGTATAAATAGTTCGTCTAATAGAATAATGTGGCATGTGGGATGAAGAGAAGGAGCTTGGTAGGGATGTTATTCTGGGTTATCTGGATAAAACATAAACATACTCGCAGGTATCCTTATGAAATGGCAGGAGGAGCTCCAGCTATGCAAAGACGGAGTCTGATTTGGGAGGGGGAGCCTGAGGAGCAGAGGAAAGCTGGCAGTCTCTGGAATCGGCAGCAGCACAGTCCCTTTGGGTCCTCCCACAGGAAGCAGGACTGCGAGCACTGGGGTTTCAGTCCTTTACAGTTCATTTTGGACTTCCAGTCTCCAGAGCAATAAAAGGATTCACGTGTGCTGCTCCTAGCTGTGCTAGTGCACTTCAGGACCTCTAGGAAATTATATCTCTAACATCCTCCATGATCTGAGAAAAAGCCTCTGCACTTTTGGTCATATGGGTTTTTATTTTGAAACATTTTTAATAGGCATAACTGAGAAAAAAATCAGTTTTCATTAGTTGCTTGGAAATCACACACTTTTACATAACTAATCTGTTGGATATTAGTATGTCATCAACAAGAGGCAAGCATACATACTAATAGGGATATTTCTGTAATTTTTTCATCTATTAAAAAGACAAATTTCATTAATTAATTTCTATGTTTAAAAAGCCAATTCAATCAGAAATTGAAAACACAAGAATCTTGCAGAGATCAGCTGCCAGATTTATTAATCTACCTGGAAATAAAAAAGCATAAAACACAACCAAATGGCAGAATAAAATAGAACTTAAAAAAATCTTAGGTACATTTCCCGAAAGAGTTTATAATGCAGTATTTTGAACCCTCCAATATGTAACTGGAAATATATTTAAAGATGATCAATTGTTCAGTGAGTCACTACTTTAAACAGCAATATATATCGTTTGTCCTTAAATATCATATAATTAACACCATTAATTTCTTTGAAACTTTGAGCTAACTCATGGCCCAATGTTTCCTCACTGACAGACTACAAGTAGAGTATTAAAAAGAAATAAAAGAAAAAATAAAGAATCCTTAATATGATTTTTATTTAGAACACACTTTAAAAACCCTTTTAAAATTTCTCCTTCAGTTTCACCAAATACCATCCTTCAATCATATATCTCAGTTCTCTTTCCAATAAAACTTTCACTGAATACTTTTAAATCCGCTTTTCTTCTAAGTGCTGGGAATACTCACATGAGCATGGGGAGGGGCTTTCTGATTTTTAAGGCATACTTTATTAGCCCAAAAAGGGCCAAATGACACATGGTGTGGATACAGAACAATCATTGAAATCATGGGTCACATGTACATGTTGAAATTAGAAAGTTACTGTAGGAGTTGATGTAAATAGTACTGATTTTAGTGTATGGGTTTCCCAGTAACTGTTCAGCTTAGAGAAATCGCCATGAACTGTGTAGTGTTGCAAAATGGTTAGGTGGACAGAGTTTTTAAAGAGGCCTTCCTGTGCTGATCATAAAACCCTCTCATGGCTTTATTTTGGCCTTGTGTTTGAGTTTTTCACATTTAGCTACAGACTTTCATTCCTCTAGTACACTAGTGGGTTGAAAGCATTGTTACTTTCTTGAATCTTTTCCGAAGATATTCAGTGATAGTATTACATTGGTAGTGTTTCAGAGCGGATGGAGTATGTACTGCTTTCCATGCTTCCTCCAAATGTAAAACAAAGCAAAACCAAATGAAACTTTGAAACTTGAAAATCTTTTAAGTTTGCTCTCAAATAATCTGGTCACATTTACAGGGGTGTCCAAAACCAGAGGATGAATAATTTCTGTGCCAGCACTGTGTCACACAGCAGCTTCCTCATATTCTTTGACAGTTTGTAAGTCATTTTCCATTTCATCCAAAGTTACAAAAGTTTCCACAGTTTCCCTTAGCAAGCTGAAGCTTACTCTTCATTTGTCAATGTGTGTAAAAGCTGCTTATAGCATAGCATGGCGTAAGCTATTTTTTAAGCAATAAATGGTTTGAGTCATCTATTTTGTCCTGAAATGCTATCTGTAGTTAACTGCATTGCTTATAAATGGTCATAGTAAATTCAGCATGAAAGAGAATATTACAGAAAAGACAGCAGCAGAAGCATTAGCATTATCTAATATTTATATATGTTATCAACATAACACAGCAGTAAAACGTTTAAATGCATATCAGTGGGTACCATGTCTAAAATTACTATAGTACCTATTTAATGTAGTGGATATTTCTCTTAAAGAGTGCTTGCTGTAACTAGAACAGCATAATATGTGATTTAGTACAGTTAATTCTTATTGATTAAATAATGTATTTATGTACTGAAGGAAGTGAAAGAAGACAGATTTTTTTTTTTGCCCCAATGTGATCCCAGATTTAACATTGAAATGAAGATTCCGAGGGACCATAGCATCATCATTTAACTAAAATGGGCTTCAAACTATTTGAAAGACAGTATGATTTTTATCTAAACAGCAAGGTGGCACCAAATGCTTGTGACCCTACTGGCCTGTGACTCAGTTCAGAGCCAGAGTCCAAAATCGTGCCCCTCATCTCCAATAATTACTCGGCTTCCGAGAGAATCGCCCATGGTGAGGCTCATCCCCGGTGAGTCACATGTAAAGCGAAACAAAACAACAGTGGCAAATGTAATCAATTGCTAGATACCTTTTTACAAGAGGCGCAAACACAGTCCTTTCTAACAGTTAAACTGCCATTTACAGTAGATTTTTTTGTATGCATGGAGAGACTCAGAAATGATGAGGGGAAATGCCCAGGGCAAATGGTCTCCAAGTGGATATTTACACAATGTGAAAGCCACTGTACCCTAGTTACCCGGAGAAAATGAAGATTATCTTGTTATTATGAAACCAAGCAGACATGATACAGCCTCATCATTCCTAAAACCTGTAGAACCCTATCCCAAGCCTAAGTACAAAGTAATCCCCAAATCCCTCTGCCCAGTCACCCACTGTCTTCCTGTTACATAGAATAAATGTTTAGGTTACTCCCGCCCACCCTCAAATAAAGTGCGCAATCCATGGCAGACCATAGAATAATGCAACAGGAAAAGCCCCTTTTTGTATTATTATTTAAAAATAAAATACAAACAACAAAAATAAAACAAAGATTGAAGAGAACTCAGAGAGTCTCCGCATCTTGCAGTAGAAAAGCAAGGACGCTTTTCAGGACAGTCACAGGTGTCAGTACACATAGCCTTCGTTGTAGGGGTGAGGGTTGCAGCAGCCTCCTTCTGGCATGTAGGCCATGCTTTCATCAAAGTGGGACAGAGGCACCGTGTCCTCCTCGTTGATGTGACGCTCCATGTCTGTCTTCAGCAGCGGGCGCTGATTATCTGGGAAGGCCATGGAGAAGAGCGCTTCTGGATCACACACAAATTTGTAGACGTATCTCTCTCCAGCCACCTGAAGACAACATGAAAGAAAATCACATCTCACCATCCCCAGGTAGAAAGGGTTGGCAAAGGAAAACACCAAACAAACAAACAAAGAAAAAGAGAAAGAAAAGCCGTGCTTTAATGTACTAGAAAAGATAGATAAAATATAAAATGAAACAATCAATTAGCAGTAGATACAAGCACAGTAGCCTTGTGGGATAAACGAAGATTAAGCAAAGCAAATAGAAAAAGAGGATCTTGAGTAATAATTATCTCATTCCAAATAGTGTTGGAAACTCAGCAGTTTGCTTGTTTTAACATAAAAAATGAACTTTACATAGTCATTTAAAAAAAAACAATCAAACACTTAATGCAGACATTGCATATAGGAATTTTTGTGTGGGGATAGTAGTTATTTGTATAAAAACCTGTATCTCTAAAGTTAGTGTCTCTCCCTCTCTCAATATTACCTTTCTGAACAGATACAAAAAGTCAACTTTCAAACTTTAAAGAAAAATATGTTTTGCTCTTAATAAGACTAGACTAGTGATCCTCAGGGTACACGTTCTTCTTCTGTTTTATTTATTTATTTTTGTGCACTGCACAGTCTCATCTAAAAAATCCAATGATATATGGCCTTATTTAAATGAAAGATGGATCAAGAGGATGGCATTTTCCCGGGAATATCACTTTTACAAATGAAGCCAAGACACATTATACAGAACTTAAGGATGTGTGCAAAGCATCAAAATTGAAGCAAGAGGTGCAAAAAAAGTGAAAAGAATCAAAAATATACTCTGCCTACAGAGGAAATGAGAATAAGAAATGTGACAACTCTGTCTTAAATAAAAGAGACACAGAATAATTCATAAGGAATGGCATACCCAAACTTCAACTCTCAAGAATGATGCTTTTGTGGAAAATTATAAACAATGGAACGAGACAAATATGCTAATATACTTCCATTAACAACAATATCGAAGAGTTCAATCCCCAAGAGGGTGGTGACAAACAGCTCTTCGTATTAAATTAGGTTGTAACTGTGTGTGTGTGTGTGTGTGTGTGTGTGTGCACATGCATACTTGCATGCATGTGGGTAGCTTATAATTTCAGATATCTGAAAATTATTCAACACCCTTGTGTTTTGCTCTGAGGAAGGCACTGTTCCTGTGTGGTGTGGAGGACACTGCCTTCAAGGTGTGTAAGTCAGCTGCATGTGGTTATGGGAAAGGAGCCACTACCAAAGAGCGCTGCTCCTCTAGATACAGATTTGTGACATTTTGAGCCCTGATTTAAGGAAGAGGAACAACTTTAGCAAATCCAAATAACTGCAATACTCCTAAGCACAAAAGTGCTAACTCTAAGTAGTGCTTGTGATTCTGGACAGCTCTCTCAAGCTGCTTCTTGGTTCCTGGCCTTGCCCAGTGGAGAGGGGGATGGCTCTGCGAGAAGTGGGTGGTGACACTGACAGTGACTTCTCTCTGCAGGAGCCAGGAGAGGAGTATGGCATCACTCATTAACTTTACTGGTTCAGACAAAGAAAATTAATTTCTCAAAGGTGAACTGGTAAAATAACCATGAACATGAAAATAGGCAAAATCAGAAAAATCTGAGATAATAATCCTATTTTTCCCTTCTTTCATTGTTTGAAGTATTTTTCAGAATAAAACTAAAATAAATGGCCTGCATTCCTCTCAGAGATCTATAAACTCTTTTGCTTTGCTTGGAACCATAGAGAAAGAGATATTTGCTATAGTTACCGGAACTTTTTTTGTCTGACATGTCGATACTGGCTATAATTAGAGATGACATGAGAGCTGGAAACTTTTCAGCATGGGACATTTAAATATATACCACACTCTCAACATTATTAAATATCTTAAGTACTTTCTTATATGGCTGTTTCTTTCTGATTTAACCGTTAAGAATTAAGAGCCAGTGAGTTAGCTCAGTGGACAAAGCACCTGCTTAGGCAAGCACAGGGACTGGGGTTCCATCCCAGGCTCCATGTGCAGCAGGGCCCTGTCTCCAAGTATGCTGGGCCTGCCACCAAGTCTAGGCATAGGGGCGCATGCCTGCAATCTAAGGGTAAGGAGGCTGAAAACAGGAGGATCACTATGAGCCCAAGTTGTGTAGTGAGACTCTGTACCAAATACATGAAAGAAAGAAAGACTAACTTAAAGATTACCACTACATTTATCGGATTTTGTTAAACGCAAATGAGCTTAGAATAGGAGCTGGCATCCAAAAAAGGAAATGATGTCTTCCATTATTAATAATATAAGTAGTACAATGTTGTAAATTAAGAATGCCCAAATTTCCCCACTAAGATAGGAAAACAGAAATCAGAAGTAAGCAATGAAATATCTTGTAAACGGTGCTATTAAAGGCTAGATATTTCAATTATGTTTGGACTTAAAAATTTCAAGAGTAATTCAGGATACTGGCTAATGAACAAGAAATGGCAGACTAAGCAAAAAGAAATAATGCTGTATAATTAAATCATCCGGAAAACCATTGCTGTCAAAACATGTATTGTGTAGGTTTTTTTAATAGAACTGTAAGTATTTTATAATGTGCAATGAATATTCTCTACTCTTTCTTATTTCTTTCATAATTACTGACATTAATTGCCATTTTTAACTACATACATATTTAAAAGTAGTTTTTATTTTATTTTCTACTCTTTTCATTCTTGTTACATGCATTGTATATGTCCACATTTAACTCAATGAATAAAAGTGACCATACTAATATTTTCCCCTACACATTGAAATATGTAATATCATACCATAATTTTTTAAAAAGGATGGCATATTTCTTTCTGAATGACTATTCTATCATTTACTTAATCATCAGAAGAGTGCATATTTTAACACTTAGGATGAGAAGAGCAGAACATTCTAGACAAAATGCAGAAGATGCCCTGGGGGAGTCATGCGTATGCTGAGGGACAGCAAGGCAAGGGCTTCCATGTGTGAAGGTTATAGTGACTGATCAGGGCCTGGATGGGTACTCGCTGCAGGTAGACTGCAATTATATAATGTGTCCCCTTCTACAGCAAGCAGTGTTATCCTTTGAGTCTGTTACTCACAGCATCTTACTGTTCTGCATTAACAGACAAATTAGTTATAAGTAGCTTTCTTTGGCAATTACAGCCTAAAAATAGGGAAAGCATAAGGAGGGACATTTTTCACCATTCTTTAAGATCTACATCTCTATTTGACAGCCTTCTGCCTCATGATTCACTGAAGCAGAAGAATATATAAAGGAGGCAAGGGATGAGACAGTAAACAAATGGTACAATAGAACTGGAGACATGCATAGGAAGTTTCAGATCATTTTGGAATACCAAGAGCCAGATCCCTTTCAACCACTGTTAGTTGAATCTTAAGTGTCACCAAAAGGACCATGTGGTAAAAGCTTGGACAGATGTGGCAACTTTAAGAGGTGGAACTTAGTGAGAGGTCCTTAGATCTCTGATGTCATGTCTTCAAAGTGAAAGGGGACCCAACCTCTCCAATTTTTCTGTCACTTCCTGGCCATAAGAGGAGTGAGTCTATTTCTGCAGCCTGACTACCCAAAATACTAGGGCAATTGGCCATAAACTGAAACCTCCAAAACTGTTACCCAAAGTAAACCTTTTTTCTGTATAAGTTGTTTATCCCAGATAGTTGTTATAGTCATGAAAAACTAACACAACCACTTCCTAAAAACTACAGTGTAACCAAGGATGTTGTAATAATATTTTAACTCTTCATGAATGTTTCTTTTAGTAAAGGTGTTTAATGATCAAGACCCAAAACTCACATATGCCATAGTTCACACTGATATCAGGGTAGAAGCTATCATTTGTCTGAGTCTTTCATCAGGCCAGGTGCCTTAGACAGCACCTCAGCACAGTACATTTAACAAACAATTTAACAATTTAACAATACATTTAACAAGACTTAGAGAGTCTTTTATAAGGTAAGGTGACAGCCAATTAGTAGGAAGAGATTCTATTCAAGAAGGAAAGGTGGTGAGAAGCCATTAGGGAATCCAAACTCAAGGCAACACTTCCACTACATTGCTGTGCAGCCCAGGGAAAACACAGCACAACCAGAGGAGAGGGCCCAGAGCAGAAACGTAGCAAAAAGGAAGGGTCAGCATGCATTTGGACGGATTCCGCTAGACGTGAATGCGGTGGGCAAAGACAGGCAAAAAGACAGGTGATCCTTGGCCTGACATGGAAAATCTCTAAATTGTAAATTACAAAATTCCAGCACTGATTCCCCATGTTCTAGAAACTTCCATGGTAATTCTCTCTGATAAATTTAGTGTAGCAAACAGACTTCTTGTTTGCTAGAATCACAACAATGACATAAAAATATGTCAAGATCTATAATATGTAACTAGATTAACACCCCCCAAAACACACAGAAGCTAGCTAAAAGAACTATAGCATCCACAACAGATAAATCATAAAAGTCAAGGCAATTACAATGGAAAAACATGCAAGCTGAAGAACATAACAAGCATCTAATTGTTTATCTTTATTACCTCCTTCAATATATTTTTATTATAAATGTAACATTTCTCTTTAATATTTTTTTTTAAAAATCTACTTCTAAATAGTAAAGGAGCTCATTTGAAATAAAATGTTTCTTTAGAAAGATTTATTTATTTAGTATGGTCTCACTAAGCAGCTCACAATAATAGTAATCCTCCTGTCTCAGCCTCCCCAGTGCTGGGATTACAGGTGTGTACCACAGCACCTGGTTTCAGTGGCCAGCATGACATAGGGCTGGCATGGCATAGACCCAGCATGACATGTAATACTGGGGATCAAACCCAGGTCTGTACACTTGCCAGGCAGGTGTTTAGGTCACCGGGTTATCTCTTTGGCCTGAAATAAAACATACCATTCTTTGTTCTGTCAACCCAATAAGATCAAGCGCTTATTTTAAGTTTTGTGTTTTTTTTTTTTAAAAAGAATTACAATAAATGAGAATGACACAAGCTTTCAAAACAAGATGACAGGAAATTAACAATGGTTATTGTATTACATATTTTAACTTCAAAGTAGTTACTCAGATTATTTTAAATAAGTTGTTTGGGATATTAATCCATCAGATAATGAAATCAGGCAAGATATTAGGGAAGAATATGTGTTTCTCCTAGTGAGAACAAAGAATATCATCTCTTAAGCATCAGAACAGAAAATGAGTAATTAAATTAGTCTAATTTTCTTTATATTCACTGGAATCTATAAACCAATGCATTTAAAATATGTGTAATTGCAGAAAATGCATCAGATAATAACTTCTGGAGGTAGATGGATGCAATACCAATTCTGAAACAGCCTTTATTTAAAAACATGCACACAAAAGTGGAAACTACCTGGAAGCCTACTACTTTGTGTATAATATTATGACACATTTGTCTACAATGTTCATGAATTTATAAATAGAAAAGCTTGCAATACAGAAATCAAGAGCTAAGCATTTGTTACAATGAGTGAAAACCTTGCTTCAGCAATGCAATAATATGTGGCTTTTAAAGTATGACGTACAGATTAATGTGCAACATCTCGATGAATTTTAATGCTGTATTAGCTGCTCACCTTTTGCATGATTCCTTTCTCATAATAATAGCGGAGGGAGCGGCTAAGCTTATCGTAGTTCATAGCTGGCCTGTTTTTCTGAATGCCCCAACGCCGGGCCACCTGCCACCAACACAGAATTACATTATAGCGTCAAGTATTAACTTAGCATATTTCAGAAGAAAATAGTTCATTAAATAATTACTTCTCAGCACATGAAAACATGTCCAAAGCAAAGACATAAGTAAAGTTACAAAAGCTGCCGTGATCTGAATTTCCTGTGTCCTGGTTTGCTTTTTAAAACAGGCTTGCAGTGACCATTCTGAAACATCACAATAGAATTCTTTGTCACTATTGTTTTGGATACAAAATTAAATGGAAATAAGGGAATGTGTTTACCACGGGAATGAAAAGACTACAGTTCCCTAAAATAGGCAAATTTCCCTATTTGAGATACTCTACCTGGGTTTTTCTTTCTTAGTTCTTCAGAGAAAACTATAGATTAAGAAGAACTTAATGATCTTTTTATAAAGGTGCTTTAGTGTGATAAACCAAAAAAGAGCGTTCAGTTACTACGTCAAACAATGAACAAGTGGCTGTAGGAGTCGCTGAGGAAACAATATACAAATTAATAAACTGAACTACAAATAATTAGTATTGCCCGGAGCAGCATCAGAATAAAAGTGTAGCTAATATCAAACTGGAAAATTAAGCATTCATTTGGAGAACAGTAATTGGATGCTAAAAATAAGAAGGAAGTAGAAAAGGTCATCATGTATATGTGTCTACAAACAAAAACCTCTGAAGCAGAATGTCCACTTTGTTGTTGAGTGCAGACTCCTGAGGTTTTAAACACATGGCTTGGGTGGAGCAATGTTTCAGGGTAAGGCAGAGTTCATCCAGAGGAATCTAAAATCAGACCCCCTTCTTCCCACCGCCAGGCTGGGCTAGCTGAGGAGCTGTGGAAGGTTGTGCAGGTGGCTTCTGTTCCCGAGGAGCTAACGTCATGTTCAACTTTTATTATTCTGAGCAAAATCTGCAGCTGTGATGCAAGCTTAGGTAACCCTAGGATAGCCTTATCAAATGGGGTTTGTGTGCTCCCTCATTTCCTTGAAATTCCAAGTTGTTGCTTTGTTGAAAAAATAACTCTTCAAAGAGAGTGTTCTGTCTCTCATTTCAGGAGCAGGAACCATGTCCAGGGTTCATTTTATTTCACATTATTTTTTAAAAGAACGCCTAACCTTACTAGGCTCTCCCTAACTTTCATCCTCTGAATGAAAATACAGCATGCTTTAGCCATATGCATCAGCATTGTTTCTTAAAGAGTTTTGGAGATGTGATGTAATAGGGACGAGATTACAGCCAAACCAATCATCCAGTGCCTTCCATACATTAATATTCCAAAATAAACTTCATTTAACATAAATCTTCTGAGCAATTGGGAAGTGAGAAAAGGAAAAGGTGATAATAAGAAGATATTTTCTAAACAAAATATCTTTCCAAATGTAACAATGGGCATTCAAGGACTCTTTAATAAACATGGCAGCTGAACAGCATGTAAACCTTGAGGGGATGTAAATATAAATTACTAACACTTCTTTTATATGAAGCAGCCATCTGAATATTTATTCATCTATGAACGATTCTTTTCTAGAAACTCAGCAGGATTAACCTGGAAAATAATATGCTATAAACAAAGTTCAAGATAACATTATGGATGTCTAGAGAGAGAGAAACACAATTTTTTCATGACATAAGGAGTGGTAGGTTAAAATGATTGTTATAATGCCAGTTAATTCTTAGCACTGGGGTTATTATTCTATATTTAAAAAATAAAATGAATTCTTAGACTTGCTTCTTTCCAAAGTTGAAAAACATGAGAAAGCAATATTCTTAGGAGATGCAGATGGGAAAGAAATTTAACATTGAGAGGGAACATAAGTAATTCCCAGGTCCTGTAGAGCACCCCTCGGTCAATGAAAGGCAAAGCATATTTTTAACAAAGGATGCATGAGGTAGGGACATCCTTATAACACTTCTTCAGATGAATACTCTGGCTTTAGTAAGAAAAGTAAAAAAGATGTTAAGATTATTGCATTCAACTATATTGTCCACAGAATCAAATAGGACAATGCCATAGTTGAAATCATATTCCTTTAATATTTAAACAGTATTCTGGATTTAATTAACAGTGACCCTACAAAATACGAAAACTCCCTGGCACCCAACAAACTTGAATACTATCAGAAGACTCTGACACCATGCTGTACAGATGCCCAACTGTATTAACATTTATCACCAGAATAAATTCTTAATTTTTTTATTTTAAAATAATGATCTCATTATTTCAAAGTTTACAGAGAGATGCAAAAGGTTGTGTGTTTACTAACATTACCCACACACAACAAGCAGATAATCCACCCATGACTGAAGATGCACTATAATTTTAAACCTCCAGATGAACTAGGAAGAAATGGAACTCATAATTCTAAAGCAGTGGATTCAGAGACACCTTTCATGAGTTTTATTGATGCACATATGCAAGAGCCTCTGCGGAGCAAAGACGCAGGGCGACTTGGCTGCACAGGTGAAAGAAATTTTGCAAACCTTTTTCCAAATAAGAAGTTTTAATAAGAAATCACAGTCATTGCCTGATGGAAGCAATTGCAACAGCGAGTGATGTAGCAATAAAACACGGGATTTCATTTTGAACGAAGTCTTCAGAGACACTCAGTGCTTATTGCACAATTCACGTTGACTTAGTTAGCTTGAGGAAATGGTCTACTGGCTCTAAATTACCCACACTTTACTTCATGAGTTGGCTACACAATACTTGTCAAAATGTCAGCTTGTGGTATGGAAAGGCTGTAACTGTATTTCTTCCTTGCATTTAAAGCAGAGATCACAAAAACTTGGAGTTTGATGGGTCTCAGTGGTCATCTGGTCGGATCTACTTATTCAAACTCAACCCTCTGAAATGTCTGTAGTTGCTACATAAAAATTTAATCACTTGCAGAAAGTGATTTACCCTTCCTAGTGGATCAACAAGTACTGACATAATTCAGTAATGTCTTTTATCTTCACAAATACATGACAAAAATAAAAAATTGTATTTCTGCTGAGTTTATTTTAATCACAGGTGGAGGGAAATAACTGTTTAACTGATACAAATCCCTGCTGAATATGATCACTTCCAGCACAAATCAAGTGACTATTAACATCTTCCACTAGGGGAAGAAGCACACATTACCATCATGTCACAGGGCTTTCAAACTATTCTGTTAAGTATTTCTAGTGTTAATTTGTTAGTGTTTCATGTGTTTGTGGGTTTTTTGCCATCATTTAGGTACATCTATCTAGCTGTCTATCTATCTATCTATCTATCTATCTATCTATCTATCTATACAGCCAAATCCTTTTTGTATACACTATAAACATTCAAATTCCTAAGTACTCAGTTCATGCTAAATAAGAAACATTTTCATTTTCTGATACAAAGCTCTCTCTGTCTCTGTCTCTCTGTCTCTCTCTGTCTCTCTCTGTCTCTCTCTCTCTCTCTCTCTCTCTCTCTCTCTCTCTCTCTCTCTCTCTCTGTGTGTGTGTGTGTGTGAGGTGAGCTCAAAGAGATACTGCAAAGCCACCTCTCTAGTGCAACCAGAGTATCACAATGAATGCAGGAAGCTTGGCTGTTCTAGTTAGACATCTTATTTCATGCTTCTTCTGACACCTTACTGACTCGAAAGAACTTCTAATGCATGTGACTTTGTCTTGTGAACATAAAATTAGGGCATATTATCTGATTAGGTTGAATACTTTGTTTAATAAAGAAACAAAAAAAAAGTTGAGCTATAAGAGCCCAGTAGCCTATTCTCTAGAACTCCAGTAAATGTGAAACTAGTTACTTTGAGTTACAAAGTATTTCAGCCTTACTGAAGACTTTTTTTTTAACATTGGTGAGGTATTTAGATTTGATAGCCTATAGTATTACCAGTCATAAGCATGTTACTTAAAGCTCTTCCTTCATTTTCTTGATGATATAAACTAATATCAATTTTGAGCAGAAAAATTATCTTTAACAAGACCACAAAATTCCATGTAGCGGTCTCCTTTACATAAAAATCCGAAATGCTGTTGATAGACTATTCTTCAGTAATAGTACCAGCCTTAAAAATCTCATTCTGTGGAGAACAGAATATAACTGAGTATTTCACCTTGGAAATACTCCATTTGTGTGTGTGTGTGTGTGTGTGTGTGTGCAGGGTGGGATGCAGAGCCATTTGGGTAGGTAGTGGAGAGTGTTTTCACATATAGGTGTTATCTCTCTCTACGCAGACGCTTTCATTATGGTGACTTTTCACATATTAAGGGAACATCTGAAACGTCAATGCTGTCTTGCAGCGGAGCACTTGCAGTCCTGCTGACTTGAAGCAGATGTCACTAACGCTCAAAAGGAAAGAATGTCTCTACCAGGCCTGTGTCTTGTAAAGACACAAGGTCTGAAAATTTTCCACTGTGGCCCTTACATATCTTCATGCCCTAACAGCTGCTCCTCCCCTCACCCCTCTTGCACATGGCTGGTCCTCAAATGTTTCTCTCCTAGTCTCTTGATAAAACCCAGATTGTCCAAGCAATGGCTGCTAATTCAAAAGAAAAAAATTCCTCTGTGTCTAAACTAGCTGGACTTGGGAAGACCTCTCCCCTGTGCCTTAGGAGCCATCACACTCCTGCCCTCTTCCGAGGGAGATGCTTCTTTAGAGACTTTTGTGAATACTGGCCTTTATGTTAATGATTGATTTCCTTCAGCATCAGTTCTGTAAGAAAGTATTCAACTGGTAACACCATGCAATAAATCAGTGATTTTAAATATTAACCTTTTGCAGCCCACTTTCTCATTCAGAAAGATTCTGTAAGGTTTTTAAATATTTAAAAGTGACATTTTGGCACATTAATCAAACATACCAATTTGATTACACTATAACATGTCTAATTGTCCTAACTAAAATCTACTGAACCAACCTCTTCAGGCTCAATCAGTTTAAACTCCATGCCTCGACCAGTCCAGGCGATAAAATGAGAATTTGAAGGGTCATCCAGAAGAGCTACCAAAAACTGCCAGAGCTGAAGTGAGCCGCGCCTCTGATACGTAGGCCCTTCCCGGTACATTCCTGGCTCCTGTTTGATGTCCCCTAAATTTAAAAAAATTGTTACAGTTCCTATTAGCAGTATTATTATGCCTTTTATGTAAAAATTCTCATTACATGGCCATTCAATGTCCAGAAAACTATTTTTTGGACTTCTTTGCAATAGAAATAGAGCCTCATAATTATGTAAGTTGATATAAACTAGCATCCTGTACAATATATTTTTTCAAGACTACATACTTGTGCACAATAAATCCATAAATGTCAGACTTTAATAAATTTTTTACATATTGTAATTCTTTTTTCATCATGTATTTAAAAATATATGATCTAATCATATATCTTTGCTTTTATTGTTAATACCATTACTCACCACTTTAAGCAACACTGAAGAGGAAGAAATTGATTTTAAGTTCTGGGCATTTTATTTATACCAATTAAGTTCTACAAACTGTAATTTACAAGTACTTTATTGACCTGTACATGAAAAACTATTGAAATTTTCTTGCACATATTTCAAAGCACATATAATAACATCATAAACTCTGAGTTAAGTACTTTGTATGTTATATTAATTTTGAAAATCTCCTGGATAATTAAGGTCATACTAGATTTTCATCCTAGCATATTGCTTCCATACCTTCCCATATCTTCACCTGAGATATATTACTGTTTTACCTGGCAACAAATAAAAATTCTCATTTGTCTCTCTTTATATCTTATGTGTATTTTCCCACTTGAATTCAGCTTATTAATCTTTCTCTAAGAGTCCAATTTAAAAATATACAGACCATAGCTTTCAGTAAGTCTGCATTCTCAAGCAGGAAAGATTTTTTTCATGTTATTTCTATTTGACATTCAGATATAGTATAAATATCTGTTTTAAAAAGATGTTATGGTTTGTGTCTAGCTGTCCCCCAAAGACTCATGCAGTCATTGGGGTGCTGCTACACTTCATGATTAATTCTTGATCCAATGTGAGGATTATGGGTGTGAGTAGTATGGGTAATTTGCATGCAAATGTAAGTAGGGGAGAGAGACTGGCTGGCTGCCACAGGGCCTGCTCCTCCTTTTGCTCTTTGCTGTTTTCCACCACCATGGATGGCTGCCTTTGGCCATGTGTCACTCTGCCATGGAGCCAGCCCAGTATTCCCTGAAACCTCCACTAATTGAGAGGTAAATAAGCCTTGCCATCCTTTATCTTGGATGTCAGGTGTATGGTCCCAGCAGTGAGAGAAAAGTAACTAATATACAACTCAATAATGCTATGAAGCTTTACAATGTTTCTGGTCTAAATCTGGTGAGTCATCTAGGCTTTACAAAACAAACTGAATGTTCTGTCATGGCTAGCTGTCTAAAAAATATGTAGAAATAGTCACATTGGGGTTGGATATCTAAGTTGATATAAACATAGTACACGATTTTTGTTGTTGTTGTTGTTGTTGTTGTTTTGTTTTGTTTTGATTTTTGGTACTGGGGTGGGAACTCAAACCTTGTATTTGCCAGGCAGGCACTGAAGCTGCTAAGGAATCTCTTTGGCTATAGTACATCATTGTTAATGTATTAGTTTCTTTTCTCCACTAAATGAGCAATTCAGTAAGAATATATCCCAGGGAATCCATTCACATCAAGTAGGAATTATAAACTATACCAAATCATATGCTTCTTAAAATTTTCTTTTGGTCAACAGATAGAAATGTGCCTCTTAAAATAACTTAAAAGCAAACAACACTTTCGAAAGCTAAAAGGAAATGTAAAATTATTTGGCTAATACATAGTCTAAATCATTATACAGTTTTGCTCTTAACTAGAAAACATAGAAAGAACGCATCTTCAAACTGATTTCAATGACAGCTTTGTTTATCTCAGTCATCTTTCTGAGACAAAATTTTTATTGGGTAAGAAAAAACATGCAGGCAGAGTAAAGCATTCTGAAATTTTAGTTTCTGCAGTGCTTCTGCCTATAAATATGGTTGATCGTATGGGCCGTATAAACAACAAAAACCCTCCTTTTACTTTTCTCTTTCTCTCCATTACCTACAAAAATGCAAGAAATATACTATCTTTTGAAAATGTTTTCTTAGTATAAAACTGAAGATTTCTTAAAATTCAAAGGGAATATTCAAGAGAGCTAGCTCCCTAAATATTAGTATGACTTTGGCCTGCAGATTGTAACATAATCTTGCCCTTGGTTTTAAGACGGTTTTCTTCCCTACTTGTCCCTACCAATCACAACCTTCTTTGAAATGTGTAGTTCAGCATAAATGACAAGAAATAATGAAGGTCACTCCAACAAGCAGAAGTTTAAAGCTTTCCCTCAAAAGCAAGAGTTGTATTTTGAGAGTTGTGACATATGCTAATGGTGCTCAATCTGAAGAAATTAAGTTTAGAACACGAATTGTAGAATAAAGCTCAAAGAGCAACCCTGGCTGGAATTCTAACTGTGTCTTCTAACAAGCTCAGCTATTTTAAGGGAGCAGGTGGACAATTCCAAACACCTTCTAACATTCCTGAAAATACAAGAGTATAAGAGTAGCAAGAAGCATGGAAACACAGTAATCTTCAGTAACTAATTAGAGGTTGAAAAGCAATCTGAGTGTACATTCTGCTGTTTAAATAATGACAATTAAAAGCTCTGAGAGCTTCCAAGTCATTACAGCCTGATCCCCAAAGTTTGTGCAATCAGCTAATCAGAGGGCCCCTGCTTGCTTCCTGTTTAACAATCAAAGCAGGAAATACTAAGACCACTCTGAGGAACCACTAAATGAATTAGCTGTTCACTTCTTACCCAGTCTGCCTTGCCAATGCCCATTTTTGCCACCCTTGTCAAGAAAAAGAAGACTGTATCTAACTTGATGCCCTTTGCTAAGATCCAAGGCCTTTTCTTTGAAACAGTGAGTAATATTTAAAAAGGCAATGCTTTCCTAACTCCCTTTTAAGTAATTACAAAGTGATGTAACATTAGTAATGTACATCTTCCTTAGGAAAAAAAAAAATAGGGACTAACAAGCACTAACTAAATGGGCAGTTATATGGTTCCTGTGCTCCATAATGCATCTTTTCATGAACAATAAAAGAAAGGAGGCTGCATTAGTCATCAGTGTATCCACAGTAGCATGCTTTCTGCTCTGCTTTGTTAATTACAGGATCAGCTTTCAATAAAGCTCAAATAACAAGCTGCAGCAGGGCAATGGAAAGACCCCTCTTGCGCTGCACAAAGCTCAGAAGAATGATGCTGTCTGGTTATAGCTCCAAAAATGGACTCTCATGGAAAAGAGGAAAAGTGACTCTTAAAGGGAGAAGAAGAGGGAGAATTCATAGTAAATCAATTTTAGCTAGAATGGCAGACTTGATAAGTGAGGTACATAGAAATCCTTAAGCAGTATATAACTGATTTTGAAGCAGAGAAGAGTGGCAATGCTATTCTCTCTTACAAGAATCAAAACTGAAAGTTCAGTGAATATACTTACCATCAAATTTCTCTGGGACAACACAGGTATCATCATAAAACTGCCTGGGGCCCTTTTCAAACATACAGCCTGTGGGAGGAATGGGTCACATTTAATAATGGTACAAAAAAACTTATAAGACCTTTAAGATATAGACATTAACGCAAACATTGTTCTAAGAGAGAATCTGCCACTCTGGCCCTTCGGTTATGGACACATTATTTAACCTCTTTGTTTCAGTTTCCTCATCTACCCACTAGGAATAACGACTACCTACAGTCTCGTAGGGTTCTGGGATTAAATGATTTAATGTATGAAATTTAAGAGTGATGCCCAGAAAACTGTGGTACACAAATTTTAGTTGTTCATTATTAGTAAGCCAAGAACAGAGTGCACATAAACATTGGCAAAGCTGAGATTTATATGTTTCATCTTCCTTTTAGTTTTTTTAAAATTCATTAAGAGAAGATAATCAGTAATTTACTGGTATTTGTTTCCTATCATTACCCTTAATGCTCTGATTCAGATGCCTTTTTTATTTCCTTGTAAAAATATGGAGGTAACATTTTTTTACTTCAAAACTGTGATTTATATCTGTAAAAGCAAATCTGAACATTCTTGGTTTTTTTTTTTTTTTTTTTTTTTTTTTTTTTTTTTTTTTTTTTTTTTTTTTTTTTTTTTTTTTTTTTTTTTTTTGTCTTTTTGAGACAGGGTCTCACTATGCAGTTCAGGCTGGCCTTGAGCTCACTTTGTAGCTCAGGCTGGTCTCGAACTCAGAACAATCCTCCTGCCTCAGCCTCCCAGGTGCTGGGATTACAGGCTGGCACCACCACGCCAGGCCTTCTTTTTATTTTAAAAATAGTGGTAATGGAAACATAAATGAATTTTTCCAAGGCATATTATGATTAACTAAGGGCCCTCCTACTTCAAATGTCTATTTTACAAAGAATTTTAAAAATAGAAGACTTAACTTCTGTTCTACTGGGATGAGTCAGGAAGCCTTCTTGCCTCATATAAATGGAGTGACAGCTAGGCACTTCTGAAAGCAGAAACAAAATTAGTCAAAGTTGGTCAGGCACTAAAACGTTGCTGCTTTTAGTGAACAGATACTTAGAAAACATACAATACTGGCATAAGTCCCTAAGAGGAAAGTCATTCAACATATGGTTAATATTTCTGGTAGGGCTCACATGATGGAAATAATATTATTGATACTTTGTAAAAGCTTATTAGGAGAAGCATACAAGGTAAGGATTATGCAATGTACATATTCATGACATGCTATGTACGTAAAAATGTCATGGAAGGCTCATTCACAGTTTATTTCATGAACATCTGATAGAAATTATTATGAAAAACTAAAACAGATAAATCTCTTTAGTATGATTCTATATTGTCTGCAGAAATGACTGGCTGTTCATTTTGCTGAGGACATAAGTCATAAATCAGAACCAATGACTAATCCAAAACAACTATAACAATTCATAGCAAAGATTAATTAGCTTGGTATATGGGTTGAATCTAAAATGGTCCACAAAGGCCACACACAAGATCCTGTTTGCTAGGCCAACAGACTCTTAGAGGCTGATTAGAACATGAGGTCTCTAAGGACACCAGTGAGGATAAGTGAGGAGTTGAAAAGAACAGGTCATGAGCGGTGACCTTAAAGACTATCTTGTCCATACCCCCTCTCCTTAGTGCCCTCTGCTTCCTTTCTACCATGAAGTCATGAGTTTTCTCCTTTGAGCTCTTCCAACATAATGTTTCTGCCCTATCACAGGCCTGAAGGGAATGGAACCACTGTAACTATGGACCAGACCAAAAATATGAGTCAAAAATAAACCTCTCCAGCTTTACATTGGGGCAAACACATATTTTACAAGGAGTGGAAAACTAACATACTGTAAGAAAGAGGCCTTGCCTACATAAACAAGGCGTGTCATCACTGACAAAATACTCAGTTAACTTGTACACCTGAGGCATAGTGATGCTCCATGGTGAATGTGTTTATAGTTTAAATACAGGAAAAAGAAAACTGATATGGAACAACAAACAGAAGATTAAAATTCAAATCCTTCACCTAATGTGAATTATGATACATAACTTGTGACAAATCATTTGTGTCTATGTTTCTCTAAAATGAAGATTTAAGCCCCAAGCTCCTTGGTTCTACATGGAGAGTTTCTCGCATACCCACAGGCAGATTCATGGTGAAGCCAATGAACCTTAGCTTTCATGGTCTTTCTCTTCCGTATGAGTTCCTTCTGAGGCTCTACACTTAACTTTATATTGGCAGCTTTATTTGTTTTTATTAAAAAGAGTTTCCCAGATGTTAAGTTTCAGGTCCCACAGGTGTAGGCTTATCTTTGTATTTAACAAGCACAGATTATACAGGAATGTATAAATATATGTGACCAAATTAACTGTATTATGCATATGCATAGATAACTAAAGCTTTCTTAACAACATGTACAAAAATAAACTTTTAAAACACATTATGGGCCTAGAATATTGCTAGGATAGTTCAGGAGCACAGCACCTACTTGTCAAGTGCAAGGTCTTGAGTTTGATTCCCATTGCCAAAAAAAAAAGCATATAACCAATATGTCTATTAAATATAAAAGGCAAGACCACCTTCCTCCACTTGTTTTGAATATGTGACTACTAGCTAAATAATTTTAAAAATTAGGTGTGTTAGACTGTAAAGCCCTTTATTTCTTCATAACTATCAATCTACATACTCTATTGTTATAATAGAATGATAGCTCTAGTTACTTAGCTTTGAGGTAGTTCTTCCTTGGCCTGACATGTTCCATTAATTTTGTGAGTACAATTGTTTTTAATTTTGCCTTGTGATGGATGGGACAAATATTTAGGCCTATTGATGAATATTAATCAAAATATGAGGAATTTTTGTCACAGGAAAATTTATCTAATGTTGAGTCAAAATAAATGGAAACCAATACTACTACTAATATTTAAAGGTATGCAAGAATCAATAACCTATAAGTTAGGCCTGTATCATTTTATTACAACATGCTTTCTTATATGAAGTACTACTAGTATGTACAATTTTGAATCTAAAAAGCATGGGTAAACCTGACTCCTGATATCAGCATTTTAAAAAGGTTGGAACATAGTTGATCTTTTAGGTCACTGATAATTAGCAATCTATGTTATCACAATATTTCACCAATGACATTTCAAATTAATATTTAATGTTTTTCTTATTTATTGCCAGGCCTAAGGCTGCTCAAGCAGCTGGGTTGGGAAGGGACAATGTAATGACAGCCATCAGCTCAGCAGCTGTTCTGATGCAAGCACTTCACTGTACCAATGTTGACACCCAGCCACAAAACACTTTTACTGACGCTGCACACCTGGAGCACGGAGGTAGGGACAGCTGGCTGGCTCTGGGGGCAGCAGGAAGTGAGTGGCCCAGCTAATCTCTGATATATGTACGTGTGACCAAATGCGGTTTCTCCTTCCCAGAGGTGCAGAAAAATAAAAAGGAAAAGCAGAAGCACTAGTCAGAGCTCAAAAATGCCTTATAAATGTTTTCATTTAATACAATGCAAAATTAGCACAATCCTGGAAAACTGAATCAAAGATGTGTGAATGTCACAAATTGATGCACAATTTCACAATTACTAATCAATTAAAAGAGCTGATTATTTGTTGCTTATTGCTGTACTTAATAGCATTCTCATATAATTCTGGATATTTATGTATAGTGTTTACATGTATTGACTTAATTTTCATCATAAGCTATTGGCATATAATAAAGTTAATGCCAGATTCTTCATTTACATTTTCAAAATCATAACATGTGATTTAAACTTTTATTTTAAAAAAGGAATAAATTAAAATATAACAGGACAACAAGAATATAATCATTGTCCAGTCCCTACAACTATTTACTACATCTCAGAGTAAACAAAATTAATATCTAGGGCATGAAATTGAGACATTTGGCTAGCACTGCTTAAATCCTATCTGTCCTTAGAAAGGTAGGTATCTTCTGTCTTGTCCAGAGAAGCCTAAAAAGAATTGCTAAGAGGCTTATTCCCATAAAGTCAAGAAAATTGTGTTATCTTAGAGTGATACCAGTTAATTTATGACTATCAGAGTGGGTCAGAGTCTAATCCAATTGTAGAAGCATTTCCAAAGTGATTATTCAATCCAATGACTAACATGGTTAATTAGGGGCCATAAACATTGCTCTGAAGTTCATCAAAGTAATGACTTGCTCAGAAAAATTACTGCTAATTAAATTGCCTGCTCCTTTCGCTTCTACCTTATCTGATAAAAAATCCAACTGGCAAAGTTTTTCAATACATTTTAACTTCTGCTATATGCTTAACTAAGATCAAAACTAGCTAAGCGGCCACTTCAGAGACAAATGCTTTTCATCAGGGTAGGGAGGTATTGCATATGTGTCCATTTCTGATGTCACAGGATATAAAATTTACAAAATTCAACACCAATAAGCTGTCCCTTAAGATTTGCATGGTAACACAGAGGCATAGTGACACTGTTCTATTCTGCTTCCTGTGAGTATAATTTCAGAATCACTGTCATTACAAACAAGAGTGTTGTCATCTAATTCAATCAGATTTTTAATGTTAGTCTGATGTTTAGATAGCAGTATATTTTGTTAACATTTTGTCATCTCTAACTCTCAACTTCTCATCTATAAGAGAGGAGTAAAAATTTACAACCTTTTTTATGTATTTTAGTATAGGGTCTATAGGTTTGCACTACAAAGATCTGACTCCTGGGGATCCTCTTGCTTTCAGCCTCCCAAGCGCTGGGATTGCAGATGCCCACCACGACACCCAGTCTTAGTCGTCATCTCAGTGCATTGTCTAGGGCACAGGGCCAGCCCTGCAAGCTGGAAACCAAACCCAGTCCCTGTGACTACCTAAGCAGGTGCTTTATTCCACTTAAAAATGTATAACCTTAAAAGAGCTGTTAGAACCATATGAGGTCTTATGTATTATTTCCCAAAATTCTGAGACCCTGTAAAAGTTTAACATTATTAATAATTATGAATAACTGAATCTATTAAAGTGACCCTGTTAAGTAATAAATAGTTTAGACCACAGAATTTAAAACTAGAAATGCTAATATACCTAAATTACTTTTGGATCTTAACTTGATATCCTTCAATTACAAGATGTCTGAGATTTTATTTATTAGTGTTTTCATTCTGAAATACTGTTCACGAATCTATTAATTTATTATATTTAAAACATACAGATTCAATTTTATCATAAATACGTGATTTATAAGATTTAAGTTAAAAATCTCATATATATTTTTGTAAATTTTGGGGGAATATGGCTTTTAAAATTTCTGGTTTTACAATAGTATTCACTTTAGCATCTATTGCATCTAAGTAACATTGACTTAAAATATTTTAAATCAATTTATAAATTGAATTACGTAAAACAAAATTAGAGCAATGGATTTTTATTTGTTTAGAAAGTTGTGGATCAAAGAGCCCCATAAGAAGATATTACTATTGGCCAAACCAGCTTGCGGAGATTGAACTGCCTGTAATTTGTGAAAGACGAGTTCATAGGGATGAAAGTTGATCTAACAACCTACAAAAATCCAAAGGATTGCTGTCATTCTTAGTGCAATGATCAAGGTAAGTGAACTTCATAATAATTAAAATAAACTAACTCTCCAAACTTTAATATTTACCTTTTGGTAACACTACTAAACACTAGGAAATTAAGACACGCAGGTAAGATGTTTTTGAAAAAACTTGTGTTCTTTGTCTTTGTCTTGGATTTTAAAGCTGTGCTGGGAAACCTAATACTTGGAAGTTTTACCAATGATCTAACCACAAAGTGGAGTTCTGAATATGCATATGCAATTCTGTTAGGCTCTTCTGTGATTTGCATATTTACTGCCCAGTTGTGTGGAATGAAAATTTCCCTTTTGGGCGTCATTTGCCTAGAGATTTTACAAAACTGCCTCAGTCTACAGCACAGAAAAATGATTGGCCATAGTTGTCTGAGACATTTCTACTGTCCTCGTTGAAGTGTTTTGTTATCAAACAGTGTACAAAACTGGAATTATTTGATATTATAAAATTTAAATGAGGGAAAATGAATCTTTTTTTCACTGTATGCTTCTGGATAAATAACCAGTGTATAATTTCATTATGCATTCAACAAGTGTATAATTTCATTAGTCATTCAAGAAATCCTAGTACAATAGAAGTTGGAGGCCTTGTTTGATTCTGATTTTGCTTTCATATAAATGCACAATGCAAATATGAATTGACTACGGACTTGACTCCTTTCTTATGGAGGTGAAGAGACAGAATGAGCTCCACATAGAATGGTACACAGTGTATCGATGATAGGGGAAAACTTAGCAAATTAAATATTCAGAGTCAAAATATCTTACATGAAATACAGCTGAAATTGTTATGCAACTGGTAGTACATAGGGGTGTGTGTGTGTGCGTGTGTGTTTTAATGCAGACCTAGGAGTTTCAATGACCATGTTTCATTTTTTGAAAATGTATGTATGCATGCAAGCAGGATGGTTTAGACAACTTTACTGTGCATTTCTGCTGGTCTATGGAAAGGAGCAGTTAATGCTTAATTTGTTTTGTCTCCTTTTTTCAATTGTTTGTACTTTTTCTTCTTCTTAATTTCTGACATATTTCTTTCTTTTTCTTTTCTTGTTTCAATTTTGCATGCATACATATCTGGTAATATGAGTAACTACTTGGAAGAAGCCACTATGCATTACAACAAATTCTGTGAAATTCATATTATTATGTTAAGTAAAATTCTTTATCATACAGGGACCAGGGAGATGGCTCAGTAGAATAAGCACTTCCCTGGCAAGCACAAGGGCCTGAGTTTAATCCTTGGTTCTGAAAAACAAAAAAAAGCAGGATTCATTTATTCAAAATAACTAGAATAGATAAACAGCTATGTTCTCTTAATTCAATGAATAGAATGATTTGTTCTAATAGTGTTTGTAAACAGGATATCACATCTGCATCTTGTACAATGAATAACCAGTAAGACAACAATATGCAATGTATTAATTCTTGAAACTGTCCTACTAATTTGATTTGAAACTGTCTCATTGCTATTTGTTTCTCAATAAAATTATGGGGAAAATTCTGTATCATTTGTAATTTGTCTCTTTTAATAATTTTGTGCACTGTTTAAAAACTATAAAAATAATGAAAAAAATGTACCTACAATTTAAAGGAATGCTTCTTATCCCAAGAAATCTTCAATGTGTCATGTTTCATTTTTTTGAAAATATATTATGCATATCAACAGGATGGTTTGGACAACTGTACTGTGAATTTCTGATCTCATTCTTATCCCAAAAATAATAACAGCATCCAAAAAAGGAATGCTAATGGGAAGGAATTTTCTACATTCACACTACTATTTTATTACAGAAAAAAATGGAAAAGTATTTAACTCCAAAATAAGTCACATCAGGGGAGATAGCTCAGTGTTAGTATAAGTAAACACCTGACAAAATAAGTCACAGTGTTAATAGGTCTAAATTCACATGAGAGAGAAAACAATTATTTACACAAAACAGTCATGTTTTATGAACCTATTTGTTGTCCATCATAAAAACTTTACAAATGTAGCATCTTCACCAGGGAAGTTTCAGAAGAAGAATGTGGCAGTGCTGGAGACAAGTTAAGTATTAAAAAGTGAGTGATGAATTAGGTATTACCTCATACACACTTTGATGGGAACTTTTTCCTTAGGGTTTTATGTAAACTGTGAATACAGATAATGGTAAATCGACACAGGCATTTCTTCCACAGCAGCCTAGATACACTAGATTTAGTGTTAATCTATTGTTGGTAGAATTTGTCGACAAGAAAATCATTACATTAGTTCACGTATGCCTACAGCAACATTTTTAAAATCAAAGGAAAGAAGAAAGAGAAAAAGGAGGGAAAGAAGGAAGGAGGGATAGAGGAAGAGAAGAAGGGAAGAAACTCCACAGTTAATCAAATTTGGATTTTTTTGAAACATAAAGGCAGCACCATATCAAACATTAGTATAGAATTTTACCTACAATACCACCAAATTCAACTGTAAACATTTTGGAGGTTTTGAGTAGTATCCCACACAAATAATGTGTAGATCCAAAGAAGATTACTGTATGTGAACTACCGTGTCATAATTTTACAGATTTTATAAATCTGTGATGGCTTCATTAAATTGGATTTTAAAAATGAAGCAATAGGAAGCACAAGCATAATTCCAATTCTGAGCACTTCTTAGACATTCCTGTGCTTTGACAACTAACAGAGGTTACAAAGTAAACACGAAGAAGGATGTCACCAGCTGCTGCAGTAGACGCACACATAGAACTTCTGAAGAGGTGAAGGGCTTGATGCTAAACTTCAGTGCTGAATGGTTTCCTGCTGGAATCCAAGTAATTTGAAACAAATGCATCATGACATCTTTGTCCTCTTGATTCCATCTTGCCTTGACTCATTCCAGTATTTAGAAACATTGTCATATTGGATTTCAGCATGAGTAATATGGATAAGAAATTTAGTATGGGGGTTTCAGGTTGTGCTTCCATAGAAGAACAAGGCCAAAGCAAAGTAACGTAAAACAAAAAGCCTCCTTCACTATGGCTGAAACAACATATCAACAGGATTTTAGTGGGTCTCTCTTGTTTCTTTAATTATATGCCATGATTGCTTTATGATAAGAATATCTCTCTTAATTCATCGTATTCTGTAACCTCAACTAGTCCATGTTTAATTATTAGATATAATAATGGCATCTATCTATCTATCTATCTATCTATCTATCTATGGTACAGGGTCTCACTATGCAGCTCAGACTCATAATGATCTTCCTGCTTTCAAACTCCCCAATGCTGAGATTACAGGTGTGTGCCACCATGTCCAGACTTAGGGTTTGGCTTAGTACACCCTGGGTAGGGCATCCCAGCAACATTTTTAAAATGTGGAGCCTGGGATGGGAACCTGGTCCCTGCACTTGTCTAACCAGGCATGTAGTCTGCTGAGCTACCTAACCGGCTCATAGCATTTTATTTAAATGACTATTACTCTTTCAAGAAATTTGAAGAACTGTATGCAAGATCACATGAATAAAAATCTTTTATCATTGTACATTAAATATATGCCACATATTATATTAGGCAGTTTATAAAGATAAGCATCTTTAGTCCAAAAAAAAGTAAAAAATGAGGATTATAACCCATCTCCCTCCTTTTATTGCTGTACTAGTGGTTGTAGTCAGGACCTTCAAAGTAAGATCTATCCCTATTCCTGTTATAATTTTGTATTTTGAGACACAGTTTCACTGTACCATGAGGTTGCCCAAGCTGGGTTGAAACTTGTAATGGGCTTGCTTCAGTCTCCCAGAATGCCAAGATTGCAGATGGAAGCCAATAGGCCCATGCAAAAGTCTGCCTCATGGCAAAGACAAAAGAGATTGTAAAGCATGCTTCATGACACACAAATATAAATAGATTCAAGGCTCAGGGTTTAATATATTATTTTCAATGTTATATAAAATGATGAGTTTTATTTTTAATGTTAAGAGTAATTTTTTGAAAAATTATATAGATGAATCATCAGCTCTAGGAACACATCCACTAAAAAGAATCTATGGGAGGGAGAATTTGAAAACACTTTTCTAAGTTAAAGACAGCAGTTGTGTCCCAATAACAATTGCTTGCAATTTTTTTCAGTTTTGCACTTGCTTTTTCTACTTATTGTTGAATTACCTACCCTTATAAAGTTTTCCAGAATGTTTTAGAAAAAATTCAGATATAGACCACATATGCAAAATGATAAGCATAAGCATGTATTAAACCTGACAAAAGTTCCTTGAAAATTATTTAGAGTGATTCATATCCTAGATGAAAACATTTTATAAAATATATTTTTGTCCTCTTACCTACTAGTCAATTTGCTTAAGTATGGAAAAATCTCAAAAGTAAGTTTATAGGAAAATTCTCAACTTATATACTCAATAACATATGCATGCAATTTTAAAAATAGTTAGACTTTCTTAGTTTTGTTCACATTAGTGAAATACATACAAAAACACAGAGAGATCCAAACATTCACCCTTAAAATGCCTCATTTAATTTTAAAATCTCAGTTCTGCCTATAAAAATAGTTGTATGTTCATTTCACCCCCTGGTAACAAGCAGTTCTAGACTGTAAGTGTCCTGGTTATTGTGCTTAAAAAGTTACTATAAATTACGCTCTATAAAACTCTACTCCACCTCCTTCAATTTCCCTTTCCCCAAGCTAGTGCAAGTAACAAGCAGATTATCCTTCCCTTCCCCCAATCCTGCCTGTAAAATCCACGTTAGACAAACAGTTGGGCTGAAATGACATATTTGAATGGAATTCAGACCCACCAGTTCCTGTTTATGTTTCTGATTTGAGAATGTTGTCTTCTCATTCACTATACATTAGGTACACTGCAAAGCCATAATAGTGTCAGGTTACATGTGAGCAGGACCAATGAGCATTAATCATTACTTCCAGTCAACTGGCAAAAACAGCAGCTGATGGAATACTACACCCTTCAGCTCTGTATAAATGGACGTTCCAGAGAGCCAGACTGTGTGTGTGCGTGCGTGTGTGTGTGTGTGTGTGTGTGTGTGTGTGTGTGTGTGTGTGTTTCCTTTCAGTCTCCATTTTATGAATGAAACACCAGGCTCTATAGAGTCCATTCATATAAGAGAAATGCTTACAGGGCTCTACCCCTAGGGGCCAATCAGTCATGGGTAAAACTGATATGATTGGTTTAAGACAGCCTTCAGCCTTCCATTACTGACTTAAAATGCAGTCCCTGTCCATTTGACCTGTGTTAATGCATAAAGAGTCAATCCAGACTGTGGTCTCAATTCTCAAATCAAATCACTAGCCAATGCCACTTACTGTAACTGTAGATTTAGAGGATATTGAAGTATTTCTTAGAAAAACTGATATACTAGACCAGAGTAGTGGTTTGGGAGACTTGCTATTTTCACTCAGAAAAGAATGAATGAACCTCCTATAAGCCAGGGTAAGTAATAAAATATGAAGTCAAATTGTGAGGAGAATCTGTGATCTCTAGTACAGTACCAAAATCAATTAGGAAGACACGATCTTAACTATTCACATTTGAAGCACCTAAAAAAAAATCAGACAGTAAGTGATGTACTAGCTCACAAATAATAGCTGAGTAAAGAAAAATATATCTGGGTGTTAGTGAAACAGACAGAATGCAAACATTTTCTGAAGGATCAATATTAGCTCATTCTTAGAAACTCCCAAGCGAGTCTCCACTTGAATTTCTTTAAGCAGTAGTTTTAGACTTAGGAAGGAAAAGGGCTGACATGTTCTAGGAAAAAATGTGGCTTTAAGCAAATGTTTTATAGTGGAATACAGCCAAGAGTGGGCCTTTGGGAGTGTTGCATATCAGGCACAAAAAGCCAAAGTTCATGGAACTATGATCATCACTGTGCTGTAAATTACTAAAGATGGTGAATGCTTAAAAAGAACTACATGGTGAATGCTTAAAAAGAAAGGGAGAAAGGATACATAATGAGCAATGATGGGAAAGATGTTCGAAAACAGTCTTGAACTGTACAGTGTTAACTAACTATGGGTTTCACCAGCTCTCTGTAGACGTGGATCTTAACTTGAAGAAAGAACTCTTCCTGTCTTCTCTTGACCTGAGGTCATGAGGGAAAACAACTGTAGTCAGTGGTCCCTGTGTACTCCCTAAAAGCTCATCAAAGAAATGAGATCATCCCTGGGAGGGGAACAGAAGACATGGAGGAAGCCCAGTGATTGTTTTTAACCCTTGGAGGATTATCTACTATGACATTATGATAATTTAATTTTTAATCTTTAATATCTAATATCTGTCAAATCAGATGGTAGAAAGTAAAATTATAGCCCTAACTTGGATCTCAGAATTTGAAATACTTGATACAAACAGTACATATCAAATAGAACAAAAATACTAAATGGTGAACACACACTGAATTATTCTTAATTAATTAGCACCCTTTCTTTAAGGCTTTCAGAAATATTCAATATGCTTTTAGGGATCACTTTATAAGATGGTTCAAAGAAACATAAGTGAAAATGATGACATGAATCTGATTATTTTCAAATGTAATTCTTCACAGCTTAAAACATATAGTGCGTAGGTTTCATTATCAATTATGTGTAACGTCTAATTACCATAATGTATGGATTATGATCTTATTATTATTAAGGGATGAATATGAAATCTATAATTGACTGGGGAAGACAGTGTCGTATCAACATGTATGTGGTCTCCAATTTACAATGATTCAACCTTTTGATAGTGTGAGAGGAACATGTATTCATTAGAAAATATACCATAAATTTTGAATAATGACACTTCCCCGGGTAAGGGATGCACAGCGTGATGCTCTGCTGTGGTCCTGAGCATCGAAGTGAGCAAGAGTGGCAGCAACAGTCACAGGTGAACAACCAACGGGCTACCTCAGCGGTCAGCTATGACAGTCAAGGAGGCATAGCAAGTGCATTTTTGACTTATAATGTCTTCAATCTACATTGAACTTATCAGGATACAAATTTGTCAGGAATCAAGGAATCCTAGCAAAACCTGTAGGTGATAAAGTTCTGGATATGCGGTTTTATAACACCAGGCCTTCGCTCTTTCCTATAGAGACAGCCAGGTCTCAGAAGAGACTGTCGCTTCCTAGAAAAGAACATGTTTTGAAAGAATCTGGGAAGCCTTCCACTCTTCTTTGGGAATCTGATCAGAGAGACATGGACCCTCTCTTCTCCACTTCAGCAATTTAAGTAAAATTCCAAATGAGATGTATTGTTTTAAGATATATAAATAAAATGAAATATTTAAATATTTTAGAAACATTTAAAAATAGCTATAATGGGAGAAATTCTGTCTTCAATATGAATTCACTGAATAGCTCATTGGTGCTCAGAGAGAGAAAATATGGATGGTGGGTCTTGCGTTTTGGAAATAACAAATCTGATAGTTTTGGTGATCTAGGCTGTTCAAAGTAAACAGCCACTAGCTTTATTGTCTGTGTCTTGTGCTCCACCTGGCTATGCCAGCATTGCCTAACAGCTTGCCATCATAATTACAGCTTTTTTCAGCTTTTCTGGGCAATATTTTTGGTTCTTTATGCAAATGATTGATGTAAGTGATGTAAAGAAATTTCTCCCAAGTATGTATGAGGTCAATTTCCTTAGAGTATGTGCCACAGACCCCTCTAAGTAAATGATACAAAATAGTTTTTTTCAAGGTAATATATGCTGAGAGCAAAATTCTGAGCTTCCCCTATACTGATAAAGGTAACAAACATTAAAATAATAATTTGAGATAAACTACCAGGTAATTTTAGCCTTCTGCATTTTATTGCTTTTTTCTTCCATGTTTTTCAAGTTTGGACAATGGATTCAGGCTCTGACAAACAATTTCCAAACACATTAAAGCACTACCTATTTATATTCCTCTCTGAATGCAAAAAATAATGATGCTTGCATCTGAAGCATCCCTTTAAAGCCATATCATGAACTCTGCTAGACAAAGTTTCAGCCATGCGCTTGAGAGACAGCAGCAGGTATTACCTCACCACTTCCCCGGTTGTTAGGAAACAACGCAAGAAAATAGAGAATAACGTTTACAACATAAAACTGCTTCTCTTGCCCTTTCAGAAATCCAAGCGTACTTAAATCTCTTCATTGAAGTGCTAGAGGGGGCCGATATGACTCTCAGATAGAGCTGTCACCTCCGACACATCAAAGCCAAACTATTCCAGTTTTAACACATTTGACATGAGGATAAATATTTTTAAGTGTTTATTTCATTATGACTCTGCCTACCCATAATTTTTCTGCAATTGAAGGACAGATACAAATTCTTTAATGTTAAACATTCTTCCACTGGCTTTTGTCAGTACCCTAAAGTGACAGGGAAGAATCTTGGGAGACTGGGAAGGGACTGCTCAGGTGTTGAGGTTTTAAAATGAATGACAAAATTCTCTTGTCATTCTTCCAAGGCCACGTTCCTTCCATCTATTTTAGACAATGCAGTACTGTACCTCTGAAGTTTACTCGTAAAATGTAGATGCAGATGACAAGGCTTTGAAAGCCACTGTGGCCATGAAATTGTGAGCAGTCGAGCTACCAAGCAAGAAGCCCAGCAAGAAGGCCCAGACGATCTGAGTCCATCCAAAATCTCCACAGCTAGACAGGTGCTTAACTTGCTACTTTTTCTTCCAATTATTAAAACCTTACCAGGAAAAAAGTATTATAAAAGGCCACTTTGATCATTTCTATCCTTCATAGTATTTGCAGTGTATTTTTATTTTTACTTTTTATTATGTATTTGGTACAGGATTTTAGTATTCAGCATGGACTCATGGTGATCCTCCTGTCTCAGCCTCCTCAGTGCTGAGATTACAGGCATGTGCCACCATGACCAGACTCAGTTACAAGCTCAGTGTGCCCAGAGATAGATCTGGTGTGGCATGTAGTGCCAAGGATAGAACCCTGGTCCCTGTGCTTGCCTAAGCAAGCACTTAGTTAATTGAGCTATCTCACGGTCCTTGTGGTGTATCTTTAAGAAGTACAATGCATCTTCACCATTTATATCACTTGAGATTTTATATTTTTCTTCCTTTTCGCAGTGACAGTGACAGTAACATTTGAAATGAGAGATACTATACTCCACGATTAAGAGAATCAGAGCTTTAAAGTTTTAGATCCTGGCCATGTGCTTATAATCCCAGCACTCTGTGAGACTAAAGCACAAAGGTCATAAACTTAAGCACAGTGACTTAGCGAAGCCCTGTTTCAAACTGGAAAATAATATTAGAGCTGGGCTCAGTGCAAGAGTCCTGAGTTCAACCCCCAGCACCTGCCCACATTCATACATTTTAAAAAAGATATTCTCTGGTTCTTAGAGAAAACTTTAGTCATAGAAAAAGACACTCCAGATTGGAATAAATAGTCAATAACATATGCAGCAAAGTGTGAATTATTTCTCTTTCTTTTGGCCAGTGACATACAGGACTGGGATGGTAGCTTAGTTGGTAGAGTCTTCCTAGCAAGTGCAAGGTTTTGGGTTCAATATCTAGGAGTAGGAAAAAAAACATTAACTGAACAATCACTTAGGAAGACAGACCTTAGTGTGTGCTAAAGTAAGAATTAGAAAAATCTTAATAATGTTTTCAAAATATTTGTAAAACTAAATTGTAAGTTAAATTGGATAAGCCTCCGCTATTTCATGTGTAAAATGTGGGTTATGTGGAAAGAACTTGAAATATCTAATCTCCAAGTATCTTCATGAATATAAAGTTTTATATGTCTATCAAATGTCCATTTACATCGGTTTTCTAGTTTAAATTACAGCTAACAACATTTGCCACCAGTTAAGTGTTGTATGCAGCCAATGTGGAAGAAGACACCATCGTGAATAGCAGAAGTGCCTCTGAGAAACACAATTTTAAAATGCAAAACACGCTCAGGCTCTATAGCCTGCTTTCTCCTTCTACTTCCCCTTCTATAATAGTTAAAGAGAAACATCATTTCCCACCTTTTTCTCATTTCAGTAAACTTTCTCTTGTTCATAAAGTTCTTCTCCATTCTTCTTCCACCTCTTTGATTAAAGAGCTCTAGCAAATTGCTTGGGAAGGTCTCCTGAGCTATTTAGAATGTTAGGACAGATCTCCTAATGTTACAGTGCCAAAATCACAGCACTGCTGGATCATCCTTCTAAACACCACGTAGTTAAGATTTTCAGTGCACCCCCAAAGTGAGAAGGAAAACACTGCCAACGGTGGAGCTTCAAACACTGGGCAGAGGACCATTTTCCCTTGGTTCTCAAAAGCAGTGTTGGACATAGAACAACTGAGAGGTGTTTAGCTTTGTAACACATGTCACCATTTGCTTAGTGTACTTTCGGTTATAGGAATGATTTGACTGATTTAAGCACCTTTATTGTTGAAGTCCAAATGGACATATAAAAAAAAAAATACTTGTTCTATCTGATTAGGAAATCAATAAAATAAAAAGCACTTAGTAAAAAAATACAATTCCTATTACATCATTAATCTGTACTGACTCTTTCTTGTAGTCATGCCTTACATACCTTTTACTTTCAGCTCAGTAGTCTTATTTCATTAAAAAAGGAAATTTAACTGACTTCTACAGACTAGGGAATATTTCTATCACTAGTAGTCATAACTTATTTTACCTTTCTGTGCATTCTAATAATGTTTCACTCTGTTTCTCTCAAACACTCACTGGGTATCTCTCGTTATTTCATAGCAGCAATTCCTGACAGTAAATTATCTAATCAAAGTACATGAAAACCCTGTGTCAATATTTTTCAGTCAAAGTTTTAGTTTAAGGTTCCCACAGCCCCCTAAAAATGTTCTGAGCTATCAGAAAATGAAATGACAGGCAACAGAATAAAACAGTACTAAAAAATCAACACACACAACTCCAATAAAATGTTTTTACAAACCCTAAAATATCTGCTTTATTGGACTTTTTAAGCCTTCAAAACTGTAGACATGAGATGAAAATGAGAAAATAGCTATTGACCCATGAAAATCTGATATAAAGGGTTTTGTGTAAAGTGCTCCAAATAAATCTCTCAATACAAATTTCACTTTATGTGGTCGGTTGGCTATAGAGGAAAAAGAAGGAAATTATCATACTGGACTTGGGCAAGCCAACCAACAAATATGAGATGCATGTACCCCTTCTGGAGCACTGTGAGGCTGGAAGAGAGAGAATGCTGTGACAGGGACATGTCATGCTGGACTTTACAATATGGCACAGCAGCGCAATCGTGATGCTGCTGTTCTAGATCACTACGCTGGTTCTTTACCTCACCAAGTTGGATGGCAAACATCTACTTTTTGCCACATGTAGTGGTGTGCATCCATAATCCTAAGATTCCAGAGGTCAAGATAGGTAGATGCCTATGAGTTTAATGTCAGCTGGACCTACATAGTGAGACACTGTCTCACCAACCAAACAGCCAAACAGAAAAAATAACTATTTCTTATGTCCTCTCTGCCTTCTGATGAAATGCTTTTTCTTGTCTCTGAAACAATATTACCTCCTCAAGTAACATAATATTTTGAATTTTTTATCTTAAATATTCGGCGATTGAAATTGCATTCCTGTAATTATAATTATAACTAATAGACCTTCCATTTCCCATGTCATAATTAATGTCAGGTTTTATTAGTGCACAATCATACTGCCATCTCCCTTCCAAGCCATCTTTTATTGTCACAACATTTATGGTGTATTGAATTAAGTAATAGAGTCCTATAAGGCTTTCTGAAAGGTTAACATTTGGATCACAGATACTGAGTTAAGTGACCTAGGAAAAGGTTTTCTGCAATGTTTTTAAACCACATGTAAAATGTTTCTTAATATATTGTTTGTTCAACATCAGTAAGCAAAAATGAATCAGGGCTTCAGTTATAAATGCATCTGATCTAGTAAAATGTCATTTACTACACTCTCACCACTGATAAAAGAATTAAGAAAAAACAAAGTAACTGGAGATCATAAATGTGGACTATAATGTAGAACAAAGTTAGAGGTGTTGATTTCAAAGCAGTAGTTTGGTGACCAGTAAAATATATTTTAAAACAAGATTAACTTTTCTTTTCTTGTCTCTATTTTTTATTTTAAAGGGAATAAAAAAATTCACAGGTCTAGGTTAACAGTTTTAAATCAAACTCAAAAGCTTCACCTTGACCATTTACCTACTCAAATAACAAAAATGAGGCTTATTAGCAATTTTTGAAATTTTAATTCAAAATGGTACAACATCAGTGATTTAAAATATAATTAGAAGGAAGAAAATAGCATAAAGTAATAGTTCCTAAAGTATTCAACAAGTGTTTTCCAAGATGTCTGCAAGATACATGGCACCCTTGGAGAGATACCTTACTAATCATTCTTTCTTTCTTTCTCTTTCTCTTTCCCTCCCTTCCCTCCCTCCCTCCCTTCTTCCTTCACTCCCTTCCTTCCTTCCTTGTTTCCTTCTTTCCTTCCTTCCAGAACCGGGGATTGAACTCAGGACCTTGCGCTTGCCAGGGAAGCGTTTATTCCACTGAGCCATCTACCCGGCCCACTATTCTTTACAACAGGATGCAAGACCTTGCTTTTCAGGCTTCTGAGTGATTTGTGTAAGATCTGAGATCCACAGTATACATGGCTACAAAAGCTGAAGTTAACTCTTGCTGTGCCAGCTGCACAGTTTTGATCTCATTAGAGTCCTTACGTACCCTCTTTGATTCCCATCTCAAGAAAAGTTGTAAATGCTCACTGCTACATATAATCAGGCATGTAACCTTAATATATGATATAGAGAAAGCAAATCACAAAAAGGGTCAAATTTCAGTGTTATGTTTTCATATTATCCATATAAAAGTTTTTAAAAGCCTAACCTTTTTAAATACCATGCTACGGAAGTGATTATTTGGGTTAATTTACACCATATCCATGTATTGTACAACAGCTTGAGACACTGAATGAATTTGAACACATTAACCTATAGTTTGTAACATAAGGGTAAGTCAGTGAACAAGATTTGAAACCTACAGATACAAGTGTGCCCTCTACATAATAGAGATCAATTAACTTGTAGAATCTTAACATGAATATCAATGGGCAGATAGAAAAAAGTTCTGAAACGAAGCCACTGTGAGAAAATTCTTGGTCATTCCCAAACTGCAGACTGTGGGCAAGAGTTTATTAGAGGCCCTTATGCCATATATTTAAAAGTTTAAATTATAAATCAGCTACACAAACTGGCACATATATTCTTTTCTCTCCATTTTTTAAGAAATACTCATTTTATTTGTTTTATTTATTTATTCTTTTATTTTTTATTTATGTATTTGGTACAGGGTTTCACTCCACAGCTTAGACTCATGGTTCCTCCTGTTTTCAAACTCCCCAGTGCTGAGATTACAGGCATGTGCTGCCATGCCCAACTTGGTGGTTAGCTCAGCATGTCTGAAAGACAGGGCTGGCATGGCCTGTGGGACTGAGGATCAAACCCTTGTCCCTGAGCTTGCCAAAGTAGACACTTAGTCCACTGAGCTGTGTCACCAGCCCATTGCTCCTTCTTAAAAATGTGGCATGGTGGCACAACTCGAAAAGCCAGATCAAACTTAGCATTTAAGGGAATTTCTTAGGATTCACCTCTAGGCAAATGGTATGGAGCAAGCCAATGTCCGGGCTGCATTCTTGTTGCCTCATTTCTCAACCCAGTGTTGTATCACACAGTGGAGACCTTACACCTAACCTTGAGGACACATCCAAGTTCAGCCTCATCCTCTCACATACAAGCAAAAGTAATATGCTCCACCCTCAGAAAGCAAGTTCTCAATGACCTGCACTGGTGGGCCCAACACAGCTGGGCTGTGTGTCGAGGGGGCCATTATTACCCTTAGTCCTTTGAACTTATGCTCAGTGAGGAACGGTGCAAAGGATGGTGCGAGAGAAAGTCCCTGTCATAGGGTGCCATTTTGTTGTCCTACAGAAAGCAAGAGTCCCTTTCTAAAGAATGCCCATACCTTTGCATCCAGACCAAAGAGAATAACACTATTCTCAAACACTTCCATGTCCACAGCCATCTGTTGTCTGTGGCTGCAATAGCAATAATAATTAGATGGACAGGGTTCCCTTCTTATAAACATTAGTTCTTACTCCATCCATTAAAAGAAAAAATACCTGAGGAGAGGGAGAGAGAGCAGATGTCCTGATTTCCCAGATCTAGTAGGAAAATCTCAGTGGAGATGAGTTTAGTAATTTTTCTAAAGTCTTAAAATTAAATGTTGGCAAACTGGTGGTAACATTTGAAATCAATTTTAAGCCCTTCTTGCTTTCAGGAAGCCCCTCGCCCTTGACAGACCACACTTCGCTGTACTGTCTAGCTCAGGGATTCAAAGCTGAGCGGTACAAAGGAACCACGTGTCTAATTTGCTATTTCTGTTCTAACATATAAAAATTCTTACTTATGAACTCTTGGAATCTTTGACCCTGCTAATTTATTTTAAGCAATTCAGAGGAATATTACTTTGTATAAACATAGTTTTTAAATAGCCCCAAAGTAGCACAAATAGAAAAAAACAAATCATAGAATCAAGAAAATCTGAACAACCACTTCTGAAATTATTTCCTAATGTACTTTTAGCCCTCTTGTATTATAAATGTAATGTAAGTGCATAATTATATAAATCAGACTTTTCATTTGAATGGCTTCACTCCTAGATATTGCCTCATGGCAAAAAGATTTGATTGCCTAACCTTTCACATATAAGGAAAGTTTCAACCACAGGTTGAAAAAATCAGAAAGATCCCACTTTAGAAACAAAGTTAGGAGCCACCCATCCAAAAAACAACACAGAACAACCTGACAGGAGAGGAGAGAAGCTATGTGATGTAATTAAATCAAAGCATGGGCCTACCTGAATCATATGCAAAATCTCTGGGCTCCTGTTTTATCATCAGAGGTGGGGGGAAGCTTTGGCTGGCCGCACCGCCAACCATGGTGTTGTGTTCATATACTGGGTCATGGTACTCCTGCTTAAAGCCTTGTGGTGGGAAGGGGATGTTTGGCTCAGACATCTGGCGTTGGTACATAGGACGTCCTTCCCGTGGCATTGTCGGCAAAGGAGGAAAGGAATTACAGGGTTCAGAGAGCTGGCGGCGAAATCTGGGGAAGAAGAGAATGTGTTTCAGTTGAAATGGTAACAGGATATTCTTTAAAACGCTGCTACAATTTTTACTACTTAGTCAATGAACATAATACCAATGGAGCCGAAGTGTAAATATTTAATGACTACTAGATTCCTCTGTCCTAGGTCGGTAGCAGGATGCTTCTTGATCGTAGGATGGCTTAGGTCTGCCTTCTAACCCATTGTTCACTGCACTATTTCGGCATATTCTGCAGTATAAAGGTGTACTGGGAATAATGATACAAGGAGCTGTCTGAGTTAATTTGGCCCAATAACCAAAGCGTCCAATTTTAAGTCAGTTTGGACATTTGTATACTTTTCCACAAGAAAGAGGTTCTTCAATCACAAAATATAAAGCAAAGCAGGAAAAACATAGTTTGTTCTCAAACTGTACCCTCTAGTTTGCATTCTGTTATTTAATTAATCATGAAGCAAATAAACAAAAACTTATAAAATATGTTTTCTTCCAGGATTGTTAGTTATTAAAACATGATTTTGCAGTGACTCTCTTTTAATTCCTCAAAAATGCCATAATTAACACAGTGTTCTAGTAAGAAATAGGAGCCAGGGACATAGCTCAGTGGCTTAAGTACCTTCAAGGCAAGTAAAAGGTCCTGAGTTCCATCCCTGGTACAAAGTAAATAAACAAACAAATAAATAAATATATGAGTCCCAGTGAGAAATAAAGCTTTGTAATGTATAAATTTAAATCCAAGATGTTAATTCAAAGGTTACTTCTTTCCTATTAGACAGCAACAGAGATGTTGGCTTCCAATATGTTAAAACAAACTGTCAAATTGATACAAGTAAGCATCAATATGCAGTGACCACCCAAGGGGCAGGTGTGCATTGCCCAGACTTGGGGTGTGTCTGTGGATCAGCAAGAAGCTCCGAGGCTTTGGTAGAAGGCCGAATGTGAGTCCAGTGCCCCTTTCTTGCTTATTCTTTGTAATGATTGGCTAATCACAGATCCTCCTATTCTGAAGGATCATTGACCCACCACAAAGATGTGGATTAATTAAAGATTTAAAAGTGCTCTAAAAATGCCCCAGGAGTGCTTAAAAATAAACCATAAAATATATCTACGTGCAAGTATAAATCTATCAACCCCCCCTTCCCCAACTAAAAGCATTCCTGAGACTTTAATTTGCAAAGTTAGCATTTAATTTTGGTAATGTTAAATGAAAATAAGGTAAAAGCTAAAGAATGCCAAGACGATTGCTGCAGCATTTCCAAGAACACGCCGTCCTCTGCTTTAACTCTTGGCTCACCGGCTGCCACAGAAAATACTCAGATGCTCCCTACACCTGCAGAATATAAACTTGGGAACTCGGGTGCTGCAAAACAGGCTGACTTGTGCTGCATTCGTTTCCTTTCTCTTGCTTTTTTCATTAGCCAAAAAAAGAAACAGAGATTATCATTAAGAACTGTCAAGGAGTGAATCAGAAAATTGTAACCTGAAGATAAAATAAGAAACTGACTCACTTGTGAAGCCTTAAAAGGAAGTTAATAATGCTTGTACTGAAAGCTTTGTAAAGAATCAAGCCATTTGTTTATATGAATTGACCTGATTCCAGTTGCTACTTGCTGAGGATGGCGTACATTTGAAACACACACATTTTATAAAAGGCTGTACAATTTTGTTGCGATAATTGTAAGCCAGTGACCAGTGAATGGCTAGGAGAAAGTAACTGAAGAAGCTTCTGGGGCAGGCATGGAGGCACACTCCTATTATCCCAGCAGTCTGGGAGGGTGAGGCTGGAGGATCGGAGTTCAAGTCAATCTTGGAAACTATACCAACTTAGCAAAACGTGATCTCACAACAAAAATTAATAAATAAATAAATAAAATAAAAGGGACTGTAGACAGTAGCTCAAGGTGAAGCTCAATCTATCATATAAGAAAGAAAAAAAAAACAGAAAGAGAAAGAGAAATACTCGGAAGAAAGTTCATGGGTAAGGAGAGCATGTGAATTGCTGGGTAACAAAAAGCAGGGCAGAAATGGAGGAAGGAGGGCAAAGGACAAAAGAGACAGGGCTCTTGCACAGTGGGCCCAGGCAAGCATGTCAGAGGGCTGGCTTAAGGAGGGAAGCGAGGCTGAAGAAAGGAAGCAGACCGCAGGCCAGTTGGCCACGAGAGTTCCCAGGGAGAGGCAGGGTGCCGGGCTGGAGGGGGCTCTCAGGGAGGATCTGTTCCTGGAGCAGATTTGCTTTTTATAACCAAAGCACTGTCATTTGTTGGCCAGAACCCTCTAAGAAACCCTCCTCAGAAACATACGGCTTCAGAGATTTTCCTGGGATGGGCCAGCTGGTACTGTCCACAGCACACAGTAGGAGGCAGTGGGAAAAGACCCCGAGCTTCCCTCTTGCCATTCCGGGCCAGCTGTTCTCAGTCTCAAATAACTGACTTCAAGTTGAGACACTAAAATGGATTTGGCTAGAGGATTTCAAGTTAGGTCACCTAAAAACAGGCACATTGCTTACTCAGCAGTCACCTGCCCCAAGAAATAACCAAGCTGCCCGAGGGCAAATGGTATCACTGAAACTGCAGCACTCTTCCAAAGTAGGAGGGCCTCAGTCATCGAGAACTGATCCTGGGAAAAACAAAGCTTACTCTTTTTGTTCATCCGCTCTTTTCCTTCTAGCCGTACACAATATGTGCCTGTTTAGAGACCCACCCTGTGATACGCATGCTTTCATCTGTATTTACAAAACTGTTTACACAGATGTGCATTCCGTTCCTCCCTGACAAAGATGCAAATCTGTGCGGTGAGAAAGGAAAGAAAATAGGAAACATCTAATAACTAAAGCACCAGAGGACTTAGGGATGGAAACAAAGTTAGAAAAGATACGGTTTAAGCTCATATTGGAAATAAGGCCTTCACGTTACTCCTTCATACACAGAAAAAAGAAAAAAAAAATGAAAATAAATCCTGAATTTCCTTTTCTTTTTGTTTTCTGACACAGGGTCTCACAATGTAATCCAGGTGGACCTCGAATTCACAGAGGCTTCTGCCTAAGCCTCCCAAGAGCTGGGATATAGGCATGTACCTCCAGTCTTGCAAGAGATCCTAATTTTGAGACAGGGTCCATTAAATAAACCAGAAGTGAATCTGAGGGCTCCCTTCTATTTAGAACATTTCCTGGGCCATATCTCTGCTTTTCTTTGCTGACCTCCAAGATTCCATGGGCTGTCATTTGACAGGTATGCATCAGAGACAATTATGCTTCTGACATTGGTTAAATGTTCAGGGATTCTTTGAGACAAGCCTAAGAACTAGCATGAAAAAGTGAATTATATAACTCCACAATTAAATATATTAAAAACAAAGGGAAGTCCGGGCATGGTAGCATGTGCCTGTAATCCCAGCCCTAGGGAGGCAGAAAGCAAGAGGATCACTATGAATGTGGGCTGCATAGTAAGACCCTGTCAAAAAAAAAAAAAAAAAAAAAAAAAAAAAAAAAAAAAAAAAAAAAAAAAAAAAAAAAAAAAAAAAAAAAAAAAAAAACCTGAAAAAAAAAAAAAAAAGGAAATGCAAACTCAAAACTCATCACCTTCTATTTATTGTACTTAATAATTAATTTTGTTCTTGGGTTTGTGACTCCCGTATCAGTAAGATACAGTAGTGGATGATGGCACTCAGTTGGCCTGGTGTCAGCTCATGGTCACCCCTGGGTTAGTTTCACATCATCAACCCAGCAAATGCTTCAGATAAGTCCAGCAAGATTTTCTCCTGCTGAGTCTGTTGTTGAACATTTAACAGAAAACTAGTGATTGGAATCTAGAAAGGGAGAAGGGAGGGCTGGTCTAAGAGCTCAGCAGACTAAAGCGCCTGCTTAGCCAGAGCTCAGTGGCTCTACCTTCAGCAGGCCATGTGGGCCCAGCTGGTGGGGCGCACTGAGATGGCAACTGAGACTGGGCATGGTGGCGTGTGCCTGTAATCCCAGCACTTGCAAGGCTGAAAACAGGAGGATCACTAAGAGTCCGATCTGTGTAATGAGACTCTGTAGACCCTGTCCTGAACACAGAAAAAGAAAAAGAAAATAAAAAAACAAAAATAAAGAAATGGGGGAGGAGTTTTCTGGCTGTTATCAGCCTGTATTTTAAGTCATATCTTGAGGTAGTATTTTAGGACCTCTAGAATTTTCCAATAATTTGTGTAAAGACGAATTTTCAGTAACTTTATACTACCATGTTCTCTCAAGTTCTATGCTCTGACTCTTATCTTGTTCACTTGTACAACATATTGACTCTTTAACTGCATATTCTCAATGTCCAAGGCCATGGATTTACTAATATTATAGATTTGTCACTTGAAAAGGCCAGTAAATTGTCATAATAAGTAAAGTTATATTCTTCATATACATACAGACACACACACACACACACACACACACACACACATATCATTCAGTCTAAGGTAAAGAAACCAACTCCATAAGCTACCTACTAAAATTAGTCTCCTAGCTTTACGGAACAAGTACACACAGATGTTCACAGAAATGGGATGATCTGATATAAAGTTTAAGTGAAGCAATTTAATTCAAGCAAAGTGAAAAGGAAATGTTCAAATGTCAGTATATAGATTAATTTTCCATTTTAGCAACCAATTCAAATGTTTATAAAGAGAATGTTTTAAAATGACCTTCTCTACAGATTATTTATAAGTATAGATAGAGCAAGCTCTTTCTAAAAATATTTTGCCCAGATGTGCAAAATTAGTATGCTCACCTTAGAACTACTACAGGCCTTCAGAATCACTAAGAGCAATTTCCTGTAAGAAGGCAATAACAGGCTTTGCGAGTGCAGGATCGGCAGTTTACCTGTGATCCATAGGGTAGCTGTTGTCTGGGATGGACTGCGATGGAGGGACGTGAGCAGGGAAGACCCGGTCAGGTTTTGGAGTGTGAGTCGCGTGTGGAGATGCATGGTGCAGCGGAGACACTGGAGTGCTGGCCGGCGTGGGGGGGCTGGAGGGCCTCATTCCCACTTGTGGCTTCTGATCGTAGGCACTGCCAGGACACAAGGGAAAGAGCACATCCGGGTTGTTTGGAAGCCATTTTTAAAAAATGTATTTCCATACCAAGGGAAAAAAATCGTTTAATTTAGGATGTCAGGAAATTAAAATTTCATGCTTTTTATTTTTTAGTCCCAGAATATGTAGACTTCTGATTCATGACACTCTTCAGCAGAAAGTAGAATAATTACTAAGAAATCTTACTAATAAATGCATACAAAGTATGTATTTTAAAGCATATGCCATAATTATTAGGAAAATCATTGCCAATGAAAACAATGATATTTTAATCTTCCTTTAAATGTATTTTATTAGTGCTTATTAATTCCATAAAACATTGTGCTTCAATGAGTGTACTATGTTTTCCTCATGCTTGTCCCCACATTTCACCTCGTTTGAGCATATCCCATATCCACCAGCCAGTTGGTGAAGTCTTTTAAATCATTAAAGCATGAAAGACTTCTGGTATTATTTTTGTAAATGGCCTGCTGAAGTGAGCACATAGTTCTGACGCTAGATTTATTCACATTATATTTCAAAAGAAGAACTATCAGGTCAAGAAAGAGACTCTAATGGGTTTATCTTTATTTATGGTGGAGTTTGAAGGCAGTGATATTTTCCTTTTGAAAATACTTTAGAATAAATAAATGATGCTTGACATTAACTTCTCCAGATAGGCTAATAAAGATTAATGAGGTAAATTAAAAAATGAAATTAAAAATTTAAAATGTGCCTGATATATTTAAACTTTTTCCAAATATGAGTACAAATAATACTATTAAGAATGAAATTATATTACCATAGACTAGCTTCCATTCAAACTTACAAAAAAATAAGATGAGTAAGTTTGATTTTATATTATGAATTTAAAGTGCTTTCTATATGTGGCTTTTGGGGATGTGATTTACATTTTGTAATCTCTGTTCTACTAAAGACAGATTTTACCTAAATGTCTGAACAAAACAAACATTTCTAGATTAAACTGTTATGCTTCCTTCAAAGGAATATTAATTAAGATTTGCGTACTGATGACCTCAGCTTGCTATGCCAGTTCCTTGGGACACTGAGACAGGAGGATCACAAGGCATGGTCATCCTGGACGCTTTGCAAAATCCTATTTTTTTCTTTCTTTGCAGGACTGGGGATTGAAATCAGGCCCTTGTGCTTGCCAGGGAAGCACTTATTCCACTAAACCATCTCCCCAGCCCCAAAATCCTACCTTAACATAAACAAGACTGGAGAATATAGCTGAATGGCAGAATGCTTGTCAAGCCCAAGCATGTTTGGTCTTTAGGACTGCAAAAAGTAAAAATTGTATCCAATATTTATTTTTCTTAAAAAAGAAATACTCCTTTTTCAACTGGATATATATATATATATATATATATATATATATATATATATATATATATCTCTTAGAAGATCAATAAAAATATTTAGAAATGCAAAAATACTGTATTAAAATAAAAGTGTGCATACTACATATGTATACATAGATTTATTTTTTTATTTTTCTGCATTTTTGCAGAACCAGGGTTTGAACTCAGGCCCTTGCACTTGCCAGGCAAGCTCTTATTCTCCCAAGCTATGTCCCTGACCCCAATAGCTTTAAAGCAAAGTCAGTTGTACTTACCCCTAGGTTTCATTCCACCTGTGTCCTCTGATACTATATCGGAACGCAAATCATTTTTATAAAATGGCTCACCTGTCTCATTTCTATCAACCACTGGCAGACACATTTTTAATCATAAGTTTTCCTTTTCTTTCACACAGTGTTGCATTAAATTACATTATCTTCAAAAAGCTGAAAGTGCCAGTATTTATTGCATATACAATATATTATTATGAGACTTACTAATCCTCAAAAAGTTTCAAAATATTCAGGTAATTGCTCCTGAATTCAGGTTAATTTCTGGAAGTCAGATATCTGATATAAATCAATAGGGCTTTCACAGTCACAGTTCTGATCAACCTTAAAATGAAAAGACAATTCTATATCTAACTGGTTCATTGATAGGGAATTCTTTAGTATGTTAAATTCCTAAGCTGTGGGAAACAGAGCACTTTATGAACAATGCCAAAAAATACCTTCACTAAACTATAAAATTCAAATCAATCAATGTTCTTTTAGCTGAATTCAGTAGGCACTCACGGCAATGAGATACTTTTGCATATAAAATCTTTGAAGTTTCAACTGAGATGGCTCATAAATTTCCAAGTCTGGTGAATCTCTTCAAAAAGCAAATATAAAAGGCAAATTTGCAAGAACAAATAACAATAAAATACCTGAGCACTGGTCAGCTGCCCTGAGGTGGTACAAATCTGAACTTCAAGAACCTTCTTAGATACTAGGAATGAATGCAGTAAATGTATGAAGAAATGGAAAAAGCCTCTGCATCATAATGCATTATGAGCCTAATTGATATGACTTATAAAACATGGCAAATATTTTGAATCAGTTTTAGAAGTTTCCAAAGCAACTCCTTTTAAGCACCAAGTTTGCCCTGTAATTGAGAGTAATATTCAGGAGACAAAGCCAACTTTTTCTTTATGCAATTAAAGGTCCATATGAAGGTAAAAGCGTGCAATTTACTGTGAAGGGTTTTTAATGAACATATATGTTATCAAATTTTCGAACAAATGAACAATGTGCTTTTACTGCACCACCCTTTATTATCACAGAATGACTAGCTTTTTAATAGATAATAGCCTCTGCTAAGTCTTATAAAATTCTGGTTTTATTGCAATTGTCTACGAATGCATCTTATAGATCACTCGCAAAGCCCGTCAGATAACTAATGTACTGCTCAGACTTGCCAAATGTTATGCTTTTTTTTCCTACCAAGTCTCTATCTAAAGTGCATAATGCATTCATTCTAATGGAAACTTTCAAAAGCTGCTTGTGCCAAATATGAGAGTCTTTGCAAACCTAAGATGCATCAGTACAGAAGAAAGGCAGCTAATGATCTGAATGAAAATTATTGCCTTAAAATGATTCAAAAAAGCATGTAACTGTATAGTAAATGATTCTTCTAAGTTCTACAACACCTAATTAGCTTGTTGCACACCGAGGACGTAACTCATAAGCATGACTAGAAATCTTATGTTACATTTATTTCAGTAAGAACCGCTACTTCGTATGCACAGAATGGTGGCTTTACCCGACGTTGTACAGGCACTTTTCTCCATAGCTGAATTTGAACGGCTGTTCTTGACTGCAGGCCGAGCCGAGTTCTGAGCACGGGCTGTGGGGTTCTTTCTTGATTTTCAGTGGTAGGCCATGGAAAGCCACTAAAAGAAAACAAAAATACCCACAAAAATTAGATGGTGGCTGCTTCTCTTGTTTAAAATGTCATTAACATTTCGTACGAACTTGCATGTGTGACAAAAAGCACCTTGCCTGCAATTCCATGGCAAAACAAAAGTGTTGTCGTATACTACTTTCCAGTTGTATTGCATAATACAGTATAGAATCAGATTTCCATTTAAAGTAAATCAAATCATCTTTCTCTTGCCTAGCTAATATTAATAGTGCTAGAAGCTCAGTTTTCAAAATGAAAATTTTGAAGACATTTGCAAAAAATTTCCAACAACAGCAACAGAGAAAAAGACCTACAGTTGGCAAAGAATCAACTGAATTTCAAGAATTATGGGAAAGGAAACATCTCAAATGCATCAATAATAACAGTTTAACAGAAGGGAAGCTGGACTGTGACAGAGGAAATTCATGGTACTTTTGGCAAAAGACTCAGTACATTGAAAGATGATGGTTATGTGTAAAATAGAATCAAAATACTTATCTACCAGAATTGTGAAGATAAAATATGAAAGATATATGCAACTTATTTATTACATGTAATGTATTATAAAATATTTTTTCTGTTATCAAGTGATATTTTGTTTTTTTCATAGGACTTAATGTATGGTTATGGTTTACATGTGTTCACTCAGACTTACTATAATAGAGGTTACATCATAAAATATGAAGACTACAATCAATATGTGTATTTGAAATATGCATATTTGTACATAAATCTAAGTTTATTTACTGAAGTAATTTTATTTACATATAAATACACATATTTCACAGCTTTAAAAATCAACAGGTAGCCAGGCATGGTAGTGTACACCTGTAATCCCAGCTATTCAAGAGAGTAAAATAGAAAGATTGCAGATTTGAGGCCAGATTGAGCAATTTACCAAAGGTCTGTCTCAAAATACAGAAAACAAAGTGTGTTTAAAAGCTAATCATGCAGCCAAGTGGTAAAGCTTCTACTTAGCAAGCAAGCCCTGATATTTCCCTCAAAAAGAAACACCTAACTCCTTGTATGCTTTTATGCTTCAATAATGAAACTAAAAAAAAAAAAAAAACATAACAAGTTACAGATTCCACCTGAAAATTAAAATTTCAGTGTAAATGGAAAGTTCACTTTTTTTTTTAAAAGAGGGGAAATGGACACAAGAATGAATTTAGGTTTTGTTGGGTTTTTTTTCTTTTTCTTTTGCAGTAGCCCAACGGGGCCTCACATTCACTATGTAGCTCAAACTCATGGTACTCCTGTTTTTCACCCTCCTGTGTGCTGGAATTATAGCCATATACCACCACACAAGCAAAAAGTTATTTTTAAGATGTTTAAGATCCTGAATTTTATTCCCAGTCAAAAACAAAAACAAACAAACAAAAAAGACCAATGAATCTAAAGTGTTTAGTCTTTACAGGTATCTTATAATCCAATAAATGCACCAAAAGGTTTATATACAAAAGAAAGCAATATACATGTTCATCAAAAGACATGTATAAGAATTTCATGGAAGCTTTATTCATGATAACAAGGATCAAAAAACTCAAAAATATTATTGGTAGGAGGATGGATAAATCGTTCTATCAGCATACAACGGAATTAATATTTTGTAGAAATCACAAAGGCCAAATTACCTACCAATGATCTGAAAACATAGATGGTCTCATAGGCTTAAAGTTAGAAAAAGAAGCCAAACACCAAGAAGTACATGTAATAAGAATTTTAAAACAGGCAAAAGTAAGTGGCTGTGAAAGAACTGCCTTCTGTTGGTTAGCATGTGATCTTGTTTAGAAGACTGATTAAATTCGGGGGATATCACTAAGGTAGGCCCTAATTTAACATGACAGGCACCCTATAAAAGGGGAAATTTGGATACAGAGACATAAACCCAGAAAATACTATGTGAAGATGGTTCATCTTGTAGTCAAGGAGGGACAGAGACAGTGCGGGCAAGCAGCCCACCACCAGAAGCCAGGAGTGAAGCAGGACCCACGTTCTCCCATATGTTCTTCTGAACTCCATTCACACATCATTTTGGCCTTCTGACCTCCAGAATCTAGAGATTGATTAACCCATGTTCACTTGCTAAGTCACAGTTAGTGGCCACCATAACAATCTATGTTCCATTCCCACCAATTCTGACCCACTAGGGTAGGCATACTGAGATCTTGTGTGCTATAAAAATGTAGGTAATTCTCATATGTGTGCAAATTTTGAATCTACTCTGACGCTATACAATGCCTGAAGCTAGTGTACACAGCATTCGAGTATGTCTAACACTTTAAAGGACTTCTTAAAAATATATATAGCAATGCCTTCCCTTTCTTTGGATGCCAACACTCCAGGAGCCCTAGAAGTGTTCCAGTTTCAGTAGGTGAAGCCTCTATTTGTACATTCGATGTGTGTGAGACCCAAAGACTGATTGTGTCTTTCCTAATCATAAGCCAAACAAATAAGCCAATGAATCTGAGTTGGCAAGGATTCTTTTTTTTTTTTTTTTTTTTTTTTTTGCACATATGAGGTATAACAGAGAAAGCCAGGCTGAATATCTTCAACTTTCAAGCAAGGACCTTAGGGCATTTTATTTCACTGTTTGTTGGAGATTTCATGTCACAAAAATGACTTCTGTTGTTTATTCTTAAGTAGAGGTAGTCTAGAGACTCCCACCAGAAAGGGCTAAGCTGAAAACGTTTTGGGTATTTCATCAGGGGCTGAGAGTCTGAGCGTCTGCTAACAGGCGGTTTTCCAGCTCATTGGCACAGGCGCAAGTGAAAGCTGCACATTCATTTTGTGCAATTTGCTTTACCTTCCCCACATGGAGTTGGTGCATGTAAAAGGCTGTTAAGTACTAAATTATTCCTTATCAAATCACCATCATCTGGAGTCATGATCAACACTAATTAAATTACTTTTGCTGAACACGGCTCCAGCCTGCTGCTGGGGCTGCTAGGTACATTTCATTTCACTTACAGTACCATCCTGACTGGGGCTGGAGCAGAGAGCTGCAGGCATCTGCATTGTTTGTAGTTTTAATTAGAGAGAATCTTTCCTTCTTCATGTATCAAATCAAGTGAGTTAACTCCTTCATTTCATTTACCAAGAAATCATTGTTCTAAATGATATTATGTCTTTACCCCTGACTTCAGACAATTCAGATAATTTATCTATGAAATCTACAGTCTTTCTCAGGCATTCCTCAAACACATTTTCCATGCAAACTTTTATGATCTGCAACTCCCCCACACAACCAGATCTTTGGGAGGAGAGACAAAAAGAATACTCTGGAGATGTGTCTTGCATTTTTTCTTTGATGGAAGCTTGACCTTTAAAAACCACATCTTAAGTCTAACTAATGATGACTGAGTTCTTCTAATGGTTAAATTGAAGAGTTCCAAAATACCAGGACTTAAAAATATGCACTTCTAAAATAAACTTAACCACTTCTTAATTCAAAAGTTTGCTTGGGGTTATGGTATTCATTGTTATGATAAATTAGTAATTGTTTTCATGTTGGAGCTATGAACTCTGAGACATCTTGCTTCCAATTCTTTTTCCAGCTACAATCCAAAAAAGGGGCATAATTTTGTCATATTTCTGATGGAGTGGAGAAATGCCCTTAGTTTTGCATGAGCAACGATGATAGAGTACAATCACATACTCGTTAAAATTGAACTGGAATACTTGAGATAACTACAAATGGAGAAAATGAATTTAAACTTAGCTTGCAGGAGAACAATTTTCTAAATGGTGATAAGAGTATCCTCAGATTAAAAAGAGATTATGTTTGTTATAAATGCCCAGTACATGTTCGTCTGGAAAATGAACAATAGCATATACAAATCAAGTTCTATCAATATTGCTAATGAAGATGCTGATTTTTCACAAATTTAACAAAGTTGAAAAAATAAAAAATAAATAATTTTTTTTAAATAGGTGATCTATTTTTAAATAAGTGCTGACTTAACCAACTGATTCAATTTGAATCCTAATAGGAAACTCTATTTCCCACACTAAAAAAAACAAAACAAAAAAAAAACTCACTCTAAAGTTCTCAAAAAACTACCATATTTTTCACGTGATTTTTTTATCATTTTTCAAACACATTTATTATTTACTTTGGCCATTTCTTTGGATTTTTTAAAAAGCACTGTGGTAGTTTGGGTCTTGCACAACATCCAGATCCTCTTGAGCCCTTGCTGGTGACATTACTGATAGACATGGAACATTCAGGCAGCAGATCCTCAGGGCAGGGGTTAGGTCACAGGGGCAGATCCTGTCCATGAGGAGGAACCAGGCCCTGGCTTTGCCCTGTTCTTTTATTTCCCTGTGCCCAAGGTGAACAGCATCCTCCATTGTGTTCCCACCGTGAACTCCTGCAAACCAAGCAAAAGGGCCACGCGACTATGGACTCAAATCATTTTTCCTGTTAAGTAACTTTCCCAGCCATTTGTTACTATTATAGACAAAAAGCAGAATATTGTGTCTGACTAAGGACCTCAGGTTAAATAATTGCAGGTTAAACACTCATTCCCCAGAATGAGTAGCCTTTGGCTACGAATCTTGAGTCTTTAAGCACACAGCTCAAACTTACTTATATACAAAATCTCCTTTTGCTGCACATCGCTATAACACGACAAGAGATGTTTCTTCATTAGTCCATTCCTTTAGTAATTAGTTCCTTTGCTGTGCCGAGGATGCTACAGCAGATTCAGAAAGGGTAAAAGAAGTGTGGAACTACGGAATGAGGAGGAAGATAAAACTTGCTCCTTACCACCAAGAGCTGATAGGCATCCAATTAGAGCTTAATTTAGATCTACAAAAATATGTTCGCTAGTTAAGATATAGCCAGTAAACTACATTCTTTGGGTAATTCATATGCATGTGATCCTTACATTTATGTACATGATCTTATTAATATATTCTTGGCATTTGGGTCTAAAGAAAATACTCAGAATGTACTTGTTTGCTTTTAGGCATTCTGCCTGTTTTCAATTTATTACTACGACCAAAGGCATTTAAAAATTCACACTACCTATACTCTACTGAAGGAAAAATGTTGCTATCCAACATCTGAAACTTTCCCTACCCCATTGTAACTTAAATGTCACAAGCAATGGAAAAATCTCTGTTTGTCTGTGGACAGTGAATGTAAATAGAGTGACAAGCTGTCTGGTCTCTGACCTTTCACTTTGCTTTTCTCCTTAACTCCTATTCTACCCATGAAATAGAGTAGCAGTTTCTGTGACTGCAGACCAATTACCCTGAGAAAAGAAACACATCATATTTTGAATTCTTCAATAAATAGAACCATGCCTCTGAAGTAAATCTAAATATTGTTTCAATATTTATTTATTTATCTATTTATTGGATACAGAGTCTCACTACACATTTCAGATTCATAGTGATCCTCCTGTCACAGCCTTGCCCATGTTGAGATTAAAGGCATGCGCCACCATGCCCAGTTTCAGTGGCCAGCACAGTACACCCAGGGTTCTGAGGCCAGCATTGCATGCTGTCCCAGGGGTCAAATTCTGGTCCTTGCACATGCCAGGCAGGGACTTAGACTGCAAAGCTATCTCCCCAGCCCCAGAAGCAAATCTATAGCTTATCAAGGAAACATAGCTAGAAATTCAAACCCTGATGATAGCCTCCTTATCCTGCGGTTAGAATTTCTGGTCTGTAACAGTACTTTAGAATGTTTTACTTTATGATGTTCTTAAACAAGGCTTGACACATTACAGCCCATGGGCCACCTACAGCCTCCCACCTGGCTTCCTCAGCAACACTTTGATAGGACAGTCTCTTAACCCACTCGTTAGGGGACAGTCCAGAGCTACTTTGAGCTACAGTGGCTGAATCGAGAAGTGGCAATGACCATATGATCTGAAAAACCTAAAATATTTACAGTCCAATACTTTAAAGAGAATTCTCTACCCATCCTTTTTCCTCAATATGATCTCTAAAGAAAAAAGGAAAGAAAACATGAAAGTGGCCAAGAGGAGCACAGGTGGAATTCTGTTAATTTTGTCAATAAAGGAACCTTCTTTTTAATCTATTAACACTTTGTTTATCACTGAATCCACAAGGTATGCAATTTTTGTGGTCCATTTGCAGGGATTGCAGAAATCAACTAATGAAAAATGACATGAAATTGAGACTAAAACACTATAAATTTATGAGCTTTGAAGAATTTCTTAGGCCAGGGTGACACATAACATAGAAAATTTTTCACGCCTTTTAAAATATATAACTGAAAAAGTCAAAACAAATCATGCTATGTATGGACATGAAAGTGCTTCTAAAAAAATCACTTGGCAAAAGAGATTTTTAAAAAATAATCTCTATAAAAGGGAAAGGGTAAATGGTGCACATTTATTAGATTATTTAAGATCAGATATAACCATGCCATAAAAAATACATGAAACCTTTTATACATACATACATATACACATACACATATATATATATATGTGTGTGCATATATATGTATATATATACTCAGTAGATGAAAGGCATTCACTTTAAGTTAATATCATTTCAATTTCAGGTGATAAATGAATGGCAATGACCTCAATTAATGCTCAGTTATATTCAAGAAGCAAAGGGGAAGGCTTGTGTATAAATAAAGACACTAATGTCACACACTGTATAAATCTATCTTCCAAGACACAGAAAAGCAAGGGGCCCTTGAGCTGCCTCTGAGACTCTCAAAGATTCTTTCTCAGTACATTCACCTCTTCTGAGCCCTCCCCACCCCCTCTAGGTGCACACACCACTCACACATACACACACGGACATCCATTACTGAAGAGCCTAATCTCAGCTATCAGCAGAGTTGCCTTTATGGGGCCATTAAGCCATTTCTCTTGTTTACAGTGCCTGGAGAAAGATGTGAATTATGTCTGTGACAAAACAAGCGATAACATTTCTAAACTGCTATCAAAATGCAAACTGAAACACATTTAAGGACAGGGACCCTGATTCGAGTTTTCATGATTTTCCATTATATACAGCATCTGGAAATATATTTACCTATAATATTTCTGAGACAGGAATATAGACCATAGCACTGCAAGCTGGTATTCATTTTTTTTTCTTAAATAAGATTCTTTAAGTAGAACAGTTGTAGGAAAGATGACAAACTTTTTAAAGGAATATTACCAGTCTGCAGAGAACTCATTACTAGTTTGCCTCTATGTGCAATTGTGACAACATTCAAGTTATTGGCTAGTATGAAAAAGGCAAAAGAAGGTAGGCTCTCTCTCCTTTTTTTTAGGAATCACAGTGCTTTTAAATTGAAGTAGACAGGCTAGCCAAATGGCTTAGCAGATTAAAGTGCCTGCAAGCAGGCTCAGGGGACTGGGGGTTTGATCCCTAGGCCTGTTGGGCTAGCCCCACCCCCCAGGGAGAGCTAAAATGGCAATTGAGACAGGGCTTGGTGGCAGTGGTATGTGCCTATAATCGCACCTCTTGGGAGACTGTAAACAGGTGGATCACTAGAAGTCTGATCTAGTAGTGAGACCCTGAACACCCTGTAGATGCTTCCCTAAAAATACAGTAAATAAATTAAATAAACAAACAACATTGAGGTAGACTATAGATATGTTCAAATCTTTGGAACTGAGCCTGTTTCTTTAAAAGATTTCTTTAAAGGTTTCTTTAAGCCTGAGACACCTTAGAACCAAAAAAGTCTTCAGAAGAGGCACCCAAAGTATAAGATGGATTAAAGAGCTATTTTCCCTAGGGAAGCACAGCGTAATCAACTGGCCTGAGCCCTGTCCCTAAAGCAGAACTTTAATACCTACAAGGAGCTTCCAGCGCAAGTGGCAAACTGGTATGATTTTTATGAAAGTCACACTTTTTTCAGAAGACAATGCCCAACTCCCTTCTAATCTTTTCTTATGAATTGAGAACTACTCTCGATAGCAGCTACTGGAGTCTGTATTTCAAGGGTTCTTGAAAGAATGTGTTAGGGGCACAAGTGAGCAAAGAAGGAAAGCGAGGGAGGTGACACTGGAATGCCTCTTACACCCAGTATTGTGCATCCCAACTTGGAGACAGAGCTCCTAGCTGCAGTCAGAAGCTGGGATTCCTCACAGGCTGTGCAATGGACCTTCTAGTGATGGCATGCGTGGCTCCGTGAGACAGCTAATCATCGGAAGTGGACTTCATAAGCCAACTTCCCCCACACTGCAAACTAGAAGATAACATGCTAATTACCAGAATAAAATGGCTAACTCTTCTGGGTTAGGGCCTGCCTTCATCTTTTCAAAAACCATTTAGAGCACAGCATCATGTGACCACTGATTTCATTGTTCCTGGCCCCAGTGATACTCATCAGAGGTTGCCAATGATTCTCTTTGGTTTGGAGTGTTTTCAGAGAAATTCAATTAGTGGTTGTGATTTAAAACTCAGCTTCAAAATGTCTATCCAGATTAAAAACATTCAGATTTATGGTTTCTCCAGAAAAAAATAAAAGTATATTACGCACCAATACTGGTTCACTTTGCAGTTTTAAAGTGGGCGAGCCATTGCCTGAGCCCATTATCAGCTGCCCCTTTGTCCAGGAGCTGGATTTTCCTGTTTGCCAAACCAATGACTCTCACCCCACCCCCGATTCCCTGAGCTAAACTCACTCTGCTCATTTATCTGAAGGCCATATGAGCATCTTACCATAACTTCCCTGACACCTAGCTAAAAAGTTACTAGTGTGCCTGTGTCCGCATGAAGATGAACACACTTGCGCCCACACATGCCTGTCTCTCCTTCTTTCCCACCTCTAACTGTAGATGGATAATATGCGTATCACTGCCACTTATGCCTTAGATACTCAAATACACAGTCTCACCCCATGGCAAACAATGACAAAGCCATCAGGTACTTACATCAATGTGGTTCTAAATCTTGCCACTGCCACTTAGTAGTTACAAGATGAGATAAACTCTTTGACCTCTTCGAGTTTCACTTCCTTATCTGCCAGGTAGGATGATACAGCCTCTGCCTTATCAGAAGATTTAAGGAAGCGCTATGTGTAGAGTACCTAGAGAGCCTTTTATGATGTTAGGCTTGCTACCTTTCAACACAACCATTAGGCATTATAGATAGAAGAGGTAGACTCTCCAGAAACAAAAGGAGTTTAGACCATGAAGACTGAATCTTACCTTTCCCACATTTTAGCTAAAAGAAAACCATATTACTCAGTTTCTTCTGTCAGGTTTGTGTGAGAACTGAGGGAGGTGACACTCGTGAGAACTAGAATGGTAACCAGCCTTGTGGTAAGTACTCAGAAAATGTTCCGTACAGCTACGTTTAGTGCAAACAACTTGTTATACTACCCCAAGAACCAAGGAAGGAAAGCGATTTGTGATAGACATGTCATCTGGCCTTCACCCTGTTACTTCACTATATTTTGTATTTCAACTCTTTCCTGTTTCTCTTCATGTTTGTTAATGACATGTGAAGAGAAAATCTGAACAAGAAGAGCAAACTGTTAGAGAAGAACATCCCAACAGAAACATGTGTTCTGATAGGAAAGATGGAACATTTCAACTAGGAGTCCTACAGCCGAGGCTCCTACCCCAAACTCTCCTAGCTGGCTGTGTGAACACAGGCAGATTCTGGGCCCTTCTCCAATACAAAGACTGAGCAACTTTCCTCATAGCTCTAAGATGTATTTCTTGGTGTGAACACCTGCTTATTGATGAACAGAGTAGAGAATAATGGCAGAGAAATCTAAGGGCATAAAATTCTGAGACTATTGGAGAAAGAAGCATAGAGCTTCATGTTCCTTGGGAGTAATGGTGGGCAGGGCTGTGCCTTAGCAGACTACCATAGCTGGCATGCATAATGATGATTTTTCATCATCATAACAAAGTAAAATCAGGCATAAATACTGCAGTTAAGAAGGAAGGGTGCCTAATGCACATTAGAAGGGCGTGCATGCAATACAGCTGACCTTAAAAACCACTTGATGGCTTAAAAGGTGTTTCACGTCTCTGATACACTTGACTACATAGACCACCCATTTTCCACTTGGTGTAGGAAAGGAAGATGCTACCATATTAATAAAACAAGAAGCAAAATCAAAAGACAGAAAGTTATATTCCTAATTTTAAAAGCATCATTAATTGGAAAACACAGAGACCAAATACACAATGTGTTGGTTCATCCCTCTAAATTTTAAAGCCTAGACTTAATATACTGGTACTTTAGCAGTTGTGGTACTAAATGACCCTCATCTTCTCCATCTAATTGTCCTGGGAAAACTGGTTCTTCCATCTGGAAGGGGGTAAGAACAGGGAAAGGAAAGCTTAGTGTATGAACAATCCAAACCTAATCAGTTTTGCTTTCTGCATTGGCTTCAAATCAGATCTTCTTACCCCTACTGGTCCAGTAGATGGAAAGCAGCATGACACAATTTTTTTGGAAACAAATTCTGTACAGTGAGCCCAAACATACAGTACTTCATATCCAACTGGCAGGAACAAAAGTGAACAAGCTGCAGCTATTTGAGAAACAGATCTAATAAACTGAAACGAAGCTCCTGAATCAAAAATACCCACCCATATCTGCATCTCCCCAAAGTCGCTCTATTCAATAAATCTCCTAAAGATTACTTTGTGGACATAGAAAAGACATCCTTTACTAAAATTGTCTATCTTTTCTTTACTAGGGTTATTCTTTAAACCCTGAAAAAGTTGCAAAAATAAAGAGTAGTTCTCTGCCTGGCAATTCTGGAATTTCTCTAAAATGATCGATCACAGGCATCTGGGAAGGAATGGGCAATATTTGCCATTATTCCTAGCTGAGAACAAGGTGGAGGCTCGCACCCTTCCTGGCATTCAGTCCAGCATGAAGAAAGTCCAAAGAATGCTGTGACAGATGGACCTACAGAGCATCCAGACACCAGGAGTGTTCAGTCCTCACTACTGCCGGGCTGTGAAGACCAGTCCCTCCCACAGGAGGAACACGCCAAAGGCATCCTTCTACCGTGATCTTCCACCTCACCAGTATCCCAGAGTGCAGCCCTTGATAGCACTTGCCTACCAAGCTGTGTAGATCTCTAGCCCTCCAGAAAAGAGTGGTGAATGCACTGACATTTAGTACTACAATAAAGAAAGCAAGACATAAGCAGTAGCCTGTCCTAGATGAAAGGAGTATATTTACTAGCTAAAGATACCTTGTTTAAAAGCAATATATGATGAGTATGATCTGAATGGCTCCTTTTAATTAAATCACAAATACAAAATGTCTAACATTTTACATTAATTACTTTATGGAGCAGATCATACTAATATGCAAAACAAAATTAATATAATATTATATAGGCACAGAGAGCAGTCAAGTACTAAAATACCTGTTATCACATTGCAACAATATTAGATACCAAGAAGCAGTTTCTAAGATTTATAAATTTTGCTCACTATGAACAAGTGAGTATCTAAATACACACTTTTATCAAAAGAAAACCACTGTCTCCAACACTATTTTAAAAGAAATAAAATAATCAGTGATGCAAATAGTTGTTTAGATGAACTCATTACTGTGATGTTCAAAATTATAACAGCACAGTTCTAAATGTAGAATTCATCCCACATGCACTGGCCTGATCTGGCCAGGTCTCCAGTAATCCCAGAGGTGAGAGACAGGCTGTAAGGCACTCAGAAAGACAAGACTTCCGCTAGGATCACTGCAATCCCAAATCGCCACACCATTCTCACAAGTCAAGCAAACTTCCATGATTACTGAATGTCTTCAAACATTTGTACATTATCTCTTTTAATATTTACTCCCTAGGATGGTCTACAGGTTTCAATTTGATGACCCTTACTGATTTAAAATTTCTAGTTTCTTTCAAGTTATTGAAGCCTTGCTCTTGATCCATCCTTTCACACACTTATCTTTCAGTCTGTAGGGAAAGGAGTCTATAATTTGAATGGCCATATATTGACTGTTTTGGCACTGAAATGACATGCTTTAGAATGGGGAAACAATCCCAAAAAGGCTGAAATATACCTGCAAGGTTCTGATGTCATTGTCACAGAAAGAAGACACAGTTGAGATCAAGTCTGACCTTATTGGTCACTTGGCCCTCAGCTCAGAAGTGACCATGCTAGTAGATAATCAAAGCTGAAACATGTTCTGAATATTAGAGCCAGAAATGTTTGATGCCCCCTGCCCCCTCCCCGTCAGGAAAAAAAAAAAGAAAACCATCTGGCTAAGGCCAATAAAACACCTATCAGTAATGCAAATAAAACTTTATGGGCACCAAAATAGCAAAGGCAGAGTTATTAAAAATTTTCCTGACAATAAACATCTTCTTAAGAAATAATCTGTGACCAGGTCTCGATTGTTATGACCATTAATACAAAGTGGGGTGACACCTGTGATTTAAGCCTAGTATTAAATACTATAATTTTGGAACACGATATTTATAATTTGTATTCACAAATAAACTTTGGGTTGTTCTTTAAATATGCCATGTAAATTGATTGATATTATTGTAGTTTCCATTAGGGATCACCACTCTTAGAAAATAGTTTTCATCTGAAGTATTTTACACATGTTGACAATTTTTCATTTGGAACTGCCCAATTGGTCTTGGTATATAATCCTAGCATATGGAAAGCTCTGACAGAAGTATGGCAAACACAAGGCCATCCTGGACAGCCTTGCTAAATGGAAATACACAGACCTCCAGGTAAAGACTGGCCACAGGATCAAACCCTAGGCATTGTTTTCTTTGTCATTTTTGAACCATGACTATTAATAACTAAGATGCACCAGTCACACCAGGATAGTAAATCACAAGTCTTCACTGATAAGCCTAGCTTTCACTTGAAATGCAAAAGCAAACTGAGTACAGATAAAAGGAAACCACACAAGAAACATTTGGACAGACTTGACCATGATCATAAAATCAACCAAGAGATATCATATAAACTAGGGATAGTGGCACATGCCTGTAATTCTAGCACTCGGGTGTGTGCCAGGAGGGTCACCATAAGAGACAGGGAAGAAAGACAGAAAGAGAGAGAGAGAGAGAGGGAGAGAGAGAGAGAGAGAGAGCAAAGCAGAGAGAGGGAGAGAGAAAGGATGGGAGAGATAGAGGGAAGGAAAGAAAAAGCAGAGAGGGAGAGAGGAGGAAGGGAGTGAGAGGGGAAAACAAGGGAGAGAGGAAGGGAGAGAGAGCAGGAGAGGAACAGAGAGAGGGGGGAGAAATGGAGAGGGAGGGAGAGGAGGGGGAGAGAGAGATAGATAGATAATATAAGCTTCATGTATAAGTACCAGTTTTACTTTAAAACCATTGTAGGAACCCAAATGCAAATGCTCAGGGAATGTATATGTCACATTTCCATAGCTAAAATATACAATCACCCTGAACAGTTAATATCAGAATAAAAAAATTTTAAGTTCCATTAACATTTGTAAACAGTTGTCATAATTTCTTTGCATGCTAATTTCTTTTTTCTACAAGAACACACCTAATCTTTTCTTGGGAGGCACAGATCACAGGTGAGCCAGGACACACAGAGGCACACACCACATGCTCGCAGTGGGAGAAGGGCGCTGCTGCTGTCACATTTTTCTAGAGTGGGCAGAGGCTGAGCAATGAGGCCTCTTGTCATAGATACATAACTTGCTAACTCTAACTTCAATACTGTGTAGGCAATTTATACCGAGTCATATTTATACATAATTGTAATTATAATTATATTTGACTTTGTTGATATGGTCAAGTGCAACAGAATTGTGAGAAGAGCTGAAAGTATATAACCTGGTATTGTCCATTCATTAATTATATACCCTTCTAACCTCAAAAGTGTTTTTAATTTTAACTTACTTGAAGTAATCTTTGAACGCAGGACCTTGTGCTTAGCAGGCAAGCACTTATTCTACTGAGCTATCTTGCTAGCCCCAATTCATACTAATCTTAAGAGCTTCTTAAATGTGTAGGAAATTATCCTTACACTTTTATTCCAGTTTACAGAGTTCCTGAAATAACTTCCGAGATACTAGCTTACAGGATTCCTCTTCCCTTTTGTTCAGTGTTTGTTTTCCTTGGGCCTATGTGCAGTACACTGATGACATTCCTCGTGTGGACTTGGTACAGGTGTCTGACACCTCTTTTTCTTTTTCTTCCCCTTTCCCTGACTTTCTTCCCCTCTACTGCCCTATCTCTTGGTTCCCCCTTCTCTTTAGAAAAAAATCTACCCCATCTCTCCTATTATCTTTTATTATGCCCTGTATTTATATTTGAAGATTCTCATATAAGAGAAATGATGAGAAATTTAAGCTTACATAGCTGATTTATTTCGCTTAGCACCACAGTCTCATGGTCACTCTCCCACAAATGATTCAAGCTTATCTTTCTTTATAGCAGACTGGTACTGCATGATGTTTAAGCACCACATTTTCTTTATCTATTTATCTTGAGGGACATATAAGGCATTTGCAAATCTCAGCTATCTGAATTGTATTGTTGGAAACATGGGTATAATGCATGACTGTCATATGATGTTTTTAACCCTTTTTTAAATTTTATTTTTTGAAACAAGGTCTCACCATATACAGTTCAGGCTGGCCTCATACTCATGGCGATCCTCCTGTGTCAGCCTCTTAATAGAGCTTCTATGTTAGGATACCTGCAAGCCTTCCCCCGCAGGATTCCTTTTAACCACATAATAAAATCATTCTGATCTTTCAGGAACAAAGCCCTGCCTAACTGGAACCAAGACATCTTACCTGCCACTAAATTTTGTTCCAAAGCAGCAGAGCGGTGGCACCATTCCAATGTATATTTTTTACTTTGACTTTCAAACTGCAAATAAGAAATCAGATGACCACACTGAACATGAAAGGAAGAACATCGCTCAGGAGCAATATGTACAGGTGCTGCCAGCAACGGAAAGCCGTGTCACACAGCAATACTACTTGAACATTACATATCTTTTTTACTTCTATCTTGGGCAGAGCACTTTATGGAAACATCAAAACACATTTTCAAATCACACTAACTCTTGCACTACGCAAGTTTTGTTATTCATAATATACAGAGGAACTAACTGGAAAATAACTTTTGCATTTGATTTGATTTCCATATAAATTTGACTCAAATAAATCTTAGTTACACATCTGTGAGATTTTAGCTTTCAAGATACAATTGTTAGGACTGGATAAATGGATTTCTCTTTTTAAATGAGCTGGTACATCCTCACATGGGGGTGTTCTCATGTTTAACTGCCTTCCTTTAAACTGTCAAAGTTATATTTACTCCTATGTCAACATGATATATATTTAAATTTAATCTTCCAAGGCTTTTACACATTAGCCATTTGAAAAGATATTATAATTCCTGTAACAGATCATAGATTAATTTTATTATTATTATTATTATTATTATTATTATATGCTCAAACAGGATGGCAGGAAATGTCAACAGCAGGCATGTTGCTTACCAGCACAACACAATGTAGACTTGTATGTTGAATTGATTTTTGTTTTATACTTCTCTTTCATTTTCTTTCCTGAATTGTAATCCAATTCTTCAGAGCAGAGCTCTGCCTGCACATTTTCTGTAATTCCAGGTTTAAGGTGGCTATTACGTACATCAAATACTATAGTCGGCTGATAGTTTCAGTAGCTTATATTAGCACTTAAACACACAAAGAAGATTTATACAACCCTCTTTGTATCTGAGCATTCGAAGAAAGGAGCAAAAGTATGAAGATGAAAGAGCACTCGGCTCCCCTCCCTACCATACAAATAGAAAAGAGGAGCTTTGGAAGACACATGCAGACCACCTGCAAAACAATCATAGGAGCACAACACAATAGGACTGGTTTGCATGCTCCTCCTCCTCCCTTTGATGTAAACAGGAGCTTTGTAAATTGAGAATATGCAGAGGGATAAAAGTTTAGGAAGATAAAGCCTGATTCTCCTCTTCTACTCCAAGGCATCATAGGTTCTACACCAGCGAATATTTCCTTGAATTATTTCATTAGATTTTACTGACATAATCATAAAATTTATAATACATTTTCACTGTATTTATTTTAAATGTGGTTAAGGAGAAGCATGCCTATATGCTAAAATTCATTTATAAAAAAGTGTATTAGATCACACTGTATTTATATTCTACTTTCTTTTCCCCATATTGGAACATCAAACTTCATCCTGAGAAATTTCTGGACAGAGATGTATATGTAGTTACAGATACAGATAAAGATGGAGATTCAGATATAGACACACGTGAAATAGGTGATACAGTGACACAGATAATATAAACATCTGTACAGATAGAGATCTGGTTGGCTTTTGCTAATTCACAGATTTTTACTTATTTTGACCTGGGAAACTCTACCGACTGCCCACCATATTCAAACACTGTAACCCATTCTCTCTGAAGGTAGAAAATGGTCATTCCTGGTACAATAAAAGATACCTGGTTTCTAACCAACCTCATGGGCATTCCCATTGTCACTGAGTAAATCATACAAATCTTGAAAAGTGAATTAATGTGTGTTAAGCATAAATATACTGAAAATTAGGTACCCAGGAGGATTAGCTTCCACTTCTGTCGCCATGAGGGCAAACTATATTGCTGCTAAGAACCTTGGTTTTTCCATAAAACTACCGCAGAAAGAAGATGTTGAGGAATGTTTGGGATTATTCTAGTGCCAGCTCTAAAACAGGCTGATAATTAGTCCTGTATTTAACTACTGTATTCTGTACTTCAGTTTTGTCAAACAAAAACAAAGCAATGGGGGCCAGGGAGATGGCTCAGTAGAATAAGTGCTTCCCTGACAAGCACAAGTGCCTGAGTTCAATCCCCACCAAAAAAGAAAAAAAAACAAAGCAATGATAAAAGAGTTCCTACTAGACTAGGTTGCTGTGGAACTTGGATCTTTGCAGATATATGTAAAATATTTAGAAAAGGACCCACCATGTTAAGAATTAGCTTTAATTATTCATCAAATACAGAGAAGATATAAATTTATATAGCACAAATATAACTTCTAAGATTTCATAAATTTGGGTTTCTAGTTCCAAGGTAAGCTTCATTTTTTTATAAGGGCTTTTCCCACTATTTCCACATGTGTTGATCTCTTAAGACATAAAATAAAATTACAGAATTTAGCCTTTGTAACATTAATCTGTGGTCAGGTTAATATAGTAGTAATTATGTTAATCGTTATTATTGCTCTGGATTCGTTTACCTTTATTATGCAAATATTCCATCATTATTCCAAGCCCCTTTAGAAGGGGAGGAAATTAAAGTATTGTGAGATTAAGTGACACTCAGCTAGTCAGTAGTAACTGGGGACGTGGAGCCTGACATACAAAACCTACATGAGAGCTGCTGTAGTAACTCCCTAGCCTGCTATGGCTGAACAAGTCTCAACATGTACTTCTTCCCAACTTATCAGCATGCTTTCTAAAACAAGGAATCACATTTCTTTACATATTTTTAATGTCTAAAAACTACATCCTATATTAAATATTAATCTATTTTACCATGATATCAAACTATGCAAGAAGTCTATACAACTTCCAAAATGGAATGTGCCTCAAAACTATGGCATAAAATGTTCTCTAGTTGAGAGTGATGGATGCAATATTTAAAGGAAACATTTGAAGTATGGTGCTCAGACAACCTACAATGCATGCTAGAGAAAGCACAGTCTTTCACAAGTATGTAACTATGCGCTGCTATGCGTGCGGTTCTCCTTCCTTTCTAGTGCATAGTGGGGCAGGAGGAGAAGGAGGCTGATCTGTAAGGAATGACACATTTATCTAGGGATTCATGCTCTGGACATGTGATAGCAAGAAGAACACCCAAACTCTTCACTACATCAAATATAATCTTAAATTCTTTCCAACTGTATGACTGACATTACCGGTTTGAATCCTCTTTACTATTACTATACTTAAAAAATCATCTGGCCTCAGAATAATACATATGTTAAATAGATGATAATATTGTTTTACTTCTACGGTTAAAAGAGTTATTTAGTACTAACTTACATGCCAAAATGTCAACCACAAAAACCCAATCTCTGTTACTTTTTTTAGTGCTAGCAATCAAATTCAAGACCTCCCACGTGTCTCTGCCAGGCAGGCCCTGCACCCCCTGGCTAGGTCCCTGGCCCCTTCTTTGCATATTACACTGCTTACTTTCACTGCTTCCTGGTTAAACTCAAAATTAAGTAGTTAGCATACAATAACAAAAATGTTAAGTTGTAGGAGTAGAAGCTAGCCATGTTGGATGCTAAAGTAAACAGACTGCTTTCTAACCTTACACATGCATTTAGGATACTTCACTTCAAAATGAAATAATTTTCGGATGCTAGTAATTCCATTCTGGGTGAAGAAAATGTATCTATTTTCCTTAAATTTAGCATGGAGAATGCAGTTAGTTGTTAGATTTTTTCTACTCTACATTGCTTTCTTGTGATTGCTGATTTTCTCTTGAAAGCTGGTAACCTAGGAATCTGCTGAACTGGGCATGGTAACATACAACGTTCATCCCACCACTCTGTGTGACTGAGGCAGGATCTCCAAAGCTCCCATCTAGCCTAGAAAACCTAGTGAGGTCCTACCTCAAAATCAGAAAAGAGAGAAAAAAAAGAGAATAAGAGAGGAAAAGAAGGGCAGGTAGATTAGTGTGAAAGCTCTGGGTTCAATCCCTTGTATTTCAAGAAAACAACATTTGAAAAGTGAATACACTAATATGTAATACTTGAGAATTACTTTGGGTCAAGCACATCTGGTTGCATAGAAGTCCAGCCACTGCTTAGAAATTGATTCACTGGAGGAGTAGCTATTTTAGAAAGGTGATCTTGGCCACCCACAATTTAAGCAGCCAATTACTTTCCAATGAGCTTCAAGAGACACATCCAAACCCAAATACTACTTTACAGCAAATAGTGTTACACTAAGGGCCCTGTGGATTCATTTTTATTTTCTAAATAGAGATGATAATAAAATTAGCACCCTTCTAATGTAGTTCTCATCTTGATTATTGCTATTTAACTAGTGATTTTTTTTTTTCTTCAGGCTGAGTGAACACTATAATTATTATTGCGTTGCATTGTAAAGGTTGCATCTTAATTGAAAAATCAACACTTTTTTCTCTTTCATTGAATACATCAACTTCAAAATCAACGAAAACACTGAAGATGCAAGCAACTGTGCCAGACTGACAAATTAATGTGTCCTTGATCAGCCAGAACTCATAAACCATAATCTTAAAGATAAGAGGCTAACTGATCCCACAAATGGGTCTGCAGTACAAGTGTCAGAATTTTCCTAGCTCAAGTTTTTCTTTGTTAATTTTTATGGTCAAAGTGTCAGAAGGTTTGAACAAATAACATATCAGAGTTTCTTTTGTCAATATCACTATGGTTATCATGAAACTACTTAGTGTGACGCTCAGAAAAAAAAAATTATTCTTAGAGTTATTTTATACTAAGTGTAAATATAGTGTATGGGTTGGGGTGTATATAATTCCTGAACATGTAAACAAACAAAAATAAGACCCAGTACAAAAAGAAAAATAGGTTGGGTACAGCATTTGTGGTACAGATAAATGGCATATTTTATGTATTCCTCTACTGCATTGTCACAAAAAGCTACATAATGTTCTCTCTGTGCCAAGTTTATATTTCAGAAAAACATGCACAGTGTTATACAAAAATATAGAGATATACTGATTTGGTACTCAAGTATCTGGAGGAAATATTATTCAGCCCATTTTTATGCAGGAGGAAACAGGCACACTGATCTTCAGTTGCCTGCACAAGATCTCAAAGCCAATGATTGCAAAGGTGTGAGCTCACATGGTTACTGGCCTGCTCTTACACAGTACGCTCTACCCAAACCCCTGGAAAACAATCTCATTGTGTTTGTCTTGTAGGCTTCTATAAGACAAGATGCATCTGTGACATCAAAATTCTAATGATCACAAAAAGATTTTGAAAAAGTAATCAGACAAAATGCGATGACAAATGTGATGTTCAATTAATTTCAGCAAATATTAGCTAAAGTTTTCAGCCTAATTGTACATTGACGAAAGATAAACAGTGTCCAAACCAAAATTTAAAAGTTCTCCTTTGGGAGCATCATTATTTTGTTAAGCAAACATTCAGGATTCCTGAAGCTAAGACCTGTGTATGCAAAGGGACTTAATCACATTTCTGCAATTCAAAGCACAAGGATGGAGATTTTCATAAGGTAATCAGATGCTTAGGATAATGCCTACTCTACTTTTATTTTCTATATATTTATTATTTGTGTACTATGTTATAAATTATAAGTATCTTATAATTTATAAGAGCTTTTTAGCTCTCCTTTATTGTATTATTCAAGATATGGAGTGATGCATTTATATCTAAGTATAGAAAAGTGTCATGCACAAATTTATATACACTACTTTTGTGGTCACTGAAATTAAGTGAATGACAAGGTAGTAGTAAGAGGAAATGTTGCGTGATGAGTTTGGGGCCTGCCATGAACTATCTGGGGGATCTTGGGGGCCACTAACAGGCATGGGTCTTGTCCACTCTGCTAGCACCCCTAGGTTATTTTGACAAATCAACTCTGGAATGCAAAAATATCATGAACCCTAAACTCTAGCAGAGATAAGAGTCACTGAGCCTGCATTGCGTTTGTTTCACTGGCTTTTTTCACAGTAGCACCAAGGACAATGACAGGCACTCTGAACAGTTAATTGGCTTATTTTGCATAACAAAAAGGCCACAGAAGGAGGAATGTGACTCAAAGTACAAGCTGTGTTTTGTCAAAATAAAGACGTTAAATCTTAACGAAGCTCTTATCTTCATAACTATGTTATAACATGAAATGAAAGCACATTTTAAAAACTTGTTAATCACAACATGCATGTTCACTGTATTATGTTTACAGTTATTTGATATTTTATATCAGGGCTTTAGAAGGTGTTCTAGTGCTGGACTTTAAAAATAATATATAATTATATAATACACGAACACACACACACATATATGAGTGATGATTAGAATCTGATAAAAAATTAGGAAATTAAGAATGCAATATTTTATTTAATACTGAGATGGAACCATTTGTATTTATGGTTCTGCTTAAATGTACATTATATACGCATCAATTCAGATGCCCACAAGTAAATGTACAGCAGAGGGTGGGCCCATGCGTCTCTTCCTCACAGCTTCTAGGCCTTCTAAAGCTGCTGTTTAAAAGCAAGGGCCTAGATTTCCACACTGCGATCAATGGGGCAGCTTTATCACAAGATGCAATGACTGAAGCTTATTGATCAGCTGATGACCTTCTGGAGTACCAGCCTTTAATCTACAACAAAACCGTGAATGAAAGTTGAGCTCTCAGAAAAGAAAATAGCGTTTTATTCTCCCTGAAGCAAACAAGAAGACAGCGAGACTTGGGAAGGCAGAAACATCCAGCAAAGCAGAGCAATGGCACCCAGTTTCTAGGCATCTCCCCCAGACAGCGCCTCACCTGACTCCCTGGTCCCAGTGCCAAGGATTGGAGAGCACAATCCGATCAATATAATGAGGCTGTTGTGTCCATGAGGGTGGGGGAAAAACAACCTCAAAAAGTGGCAAAAGTTCACTTCACAGCATGAGCACCATTTCAAAGGAAAGCTAATGCTGCGGAGAGGTTTCCTTCAATACCATCCATACATCTTGCTAGGAAGGAGTCATTTTTAACTCAGTCTTGTGGCCTTGAGAGTGTTTGACAGAACGTTTGCCAGCACGTCCACAAGCAGAGGATTTTCTAAGAGGATCACCTTTTCCTCTAGGACTAAATGTCAATGCTGAGAAGTTGAGGGCAAAAAGTATGGAAAGAGAGGGGCATATTTCTAATCAAAATATTTCCATAGTTTTGTATGGGCTTATAGATCTTGATTGTAATTAAAGAGAAAAACTTATATAACATTGAGCTAAGAAATATACATGAGTACAGTAAATTGATGAAGTAGATAAATAAAAGACTGGCATAAAGTTTACTGACCTGATTCCATCTTTTCACCAAACTTTAGTAGACTTTAGTGCTCAGGAAGCAGCCAAAGGTTGTTTTGTTTCATAGTTTTTGCTTTTGCTTTTGTTTTTTGGATCAGGAATCAAACTCAGAACTTCTTGCTTACCAGGGAGGCAGCAGAGTTCAAAAATTTTTCCTTCTACTTTTATTCTCCCCCAACCATGATCCTGCTGCTACTAAAGGGATTGAATGCAGGTCTTTGTGCTGAGCTATCCACGGCCCTTTCTTCTATTCTTTATTTTAGGGTAGGTCTCCCTAAATCCCTAAATTGCCAACACCTGGCTTGAACTTGCCTCCTGCTTCAGCCTCCTAGAATGCTGGAGTTGTAACTGCCCCCGCCCCCTGCGCCTTGCTAAAAGTGTCTTCAATAATTAGAGAATGAGTGGAAATTGTTCACATTTCTTTAGCATAGCAGAAAATTTAATACAGATAAACTCATTAATAAGTGTCTTTATTCATAGTTTTAATTTTCTGTATTCTCAACACACAACTAATGATATATAATCTCTTCCTTTAAAATCTGCATCTAATAATGCTTCAATGATTCATCTTTAAATTAGAAATACGGAGGCCTGGAGACTGAGCTCAGTGGGGCAGCATTTGCCTCGCAAGACCCTGCATTCGATCTGCAAGGAGAGATGTTTGTTTCATTATTTCTCTTCTTTCTTCAGACTGCCTCTTGGGACTTCCATAACTTCTTACTACTACGTGGTGAATTCCATGAATGCTCCCAGCATCACCAGCACTGCTTCTAATAGCCTTACAGCTGCTCTGCTCTGGCCTACACTGCCCAAGTAGTTCTCCCCCGTGAGGAGAAAAAGCAACCGCTGAAGCACAACAGGCCCCAAGACAAGTGTGTAGACAACACACAAGTGCATGGTGTCCTTATAAACCCCTCTCAAATTCTGAGTAAATACTGCAAGAGAAAGATTTCAAAGCAGAGCAGTGCAAACACTATCCCAGAGCACAACTGGAAGTGTTCCCAAGTATCACGTCCTCCTGTTTTATTTCCTAGAGCTATTAGTTCACGTGAGTTCATAGTACATCTTTCTTAAAGCAAATTCCCATTAGAAGGCTTTCTTGGCCTCTTTTAATCTGTGATAACTTGATGAAAAGAATTCTCAAGTACTATCAGTGTCCCACAGGAAGGGCCATTCCTTGCTATACATGTAAATTCATCCCACCCTCCCTCCTTTACTTCCTATGTCCTCATTTATTTCCCTCCCTCCTTTCCTCCTTTTCTTTTGTTATGCTGCTCAAAGATGAGGATGGAACACTAGGCCTCATGTGTACCACATGAACTGTCTACCACTATGTTCCACCCCAGCTCCAACAATGTGGCTTTTCTTTTTTCTTCTTGTTTGCTCGGTGTAGAAACAGTTTGGAAGGTTTGAGAGGCCAAAGAGTGGATATCAGGGAAAGAAGCCCTCACAGGCTGAGCACTCTGAGCTGGAGAGCTGGCTGTGTGATCTCAGTCACCATGTGCCTTAGAGTTTGATTCTTTCATGCCCTGGGTTTCTCTTGATGTAAAATTAAATGAGACCAAGAACCAAGTTCTAAGTAGAGATGAGTGAGAAATGCATTGTGAGATCAGAGTATCAACTATTTATCAGATAGCCCAAATCTGATACCTGAGGATTAGTACTAGTTTTACCTAAGGGCAAACAGTTAACTATTATCCTTCAAAGAAAAGACAGGAAAATAAAAACAGGTTTTTGCACCAGATTTCAAGCAACTCACTTCTTGTGTGAATGAATGTGAAAAAATTAAGTTTTCACAAAGCTATTCATCAAACTCAATATCCAGTGAGTACCTATGAGTGAGTAAGATAAAAATATCTTAGTAAGAAGTGATCCATTCCCTCCAAGAAGATCTAAAGAGGCATAAACTGGGATGTACAGAAAGTTTTTATCAGCAGATAGAAATTCCTGACATTGAATGATATCAGTTCAGAATGCTAAGGAAAATATGATGACAAAGAGCAAGTCAATAATGTGTATTGTAATCAAGTAGAGTACATGGGCCTGGGAGTGTGACTCAGTGGTAGGCTGTATGCACAACAACCTGGGCTACACACACACACACACACACACACACACACACGCACACACACATACACAAACACACATGCACAAAAAAGAAACCTCAACAAGTTATAGCATATAACTTCAAAAAAAGCTATAGATTTTTCTGCTTACTCCCCCATTGCAGAAATTGTAGCATAGGCCAAAGAGGTGTGATCCTAGACATGGATAGTCACCCATATTCTGTGTCAGAGTGCAGCTTACAGAAATAAATGCAAGCACAAGGCTCTAGGCCTATCTATCACCAGCACCAAACAAACAGATAAATAAATAAATAAATATGGAAACAAAAGTCCCCTGTAATACAAAGAAAGCATCACAACTCAAGTGTTTTCCAAAAACACTTGATCACAAACATGTGATCTCAAAATCAAGCCTAGTGGAATTAAAAAGCCAATCACTAGGAACACTATGGAGCCAACCTCCAAATAGACTAACATTGCAGCTACAGCAAAAAATAAATTAAAAAAATAAAAATATGTTTTGCTAAGACCAGGACTTAAGTAGTGTTCAAAGCCTTCTACATAACACAGTGCATACACAAAAACACTGCACAGAAATAGTTCCCTTATTTAAATCTTTATTAGGCCTTGTATTAACAGGATTTTTAATCTGGCCATTCTGATGCATTGTCAATAACTGAGTTCTTGATTGGACATCTCCTTTAGCTACTATCAAATGCAGGTGGTTCTTGTTGGATATAATTCATTAGATTTAAAAAACCAACAACATCCAACCAATATTTTTACTTAATGAGACACAACACAAATTCTCATTACAAGAAAATTCAATAAGAGAGAAAAGCAAACATGCATAGTGAATCTTAAGTACTTGTTTATTGTTATAAAACTAAAAAATGAAAAAATAGTACTACAAATAAAAATCCATAACAAACACAAAGCATAGAGCTGCAACATAAAGGTCTACATGTATTAATTTCTTCTTCATATCTGATTGCATGAAATTTATCTAGTTGGTGAAATGGTAACCCAAAAGTTTAATTAATGATTGCTTTGGAATTATTTTCAAATATTAATAAATTGTACACATAGCATTATTTAAGTATGCATGTGTTTATTAAAAATATTGAAGCAAAGACTATAAGTATTTCTCAGCAAATAATTTTCTATCATTTTCCCTTACCTATATTTTCCCAACAAATATAGTTTGGCTTGTATCCATAGCAAGACTAATCTAGTTATTTAATATTGAGTGAATTTCAACCAAAACTGACAGATTACTTTTCTCAATTTTTCACTAATTATAGGTATGTTGAGTGGAAAATATTTGTTGACATTCTTCCTTTGAGTAAGTTTTAGCAGTCATTTTCCAGGATATGTTGTTAACACTAAGAGCAAAATTAAAGGTTAAGTAAAATTAAAATTGAAACCACGAGTTGTTGCAATATGTATATGAGGTGTGATAAAAATATACAACGAATATCTAGATTAAAAAAAATTGTTGCAGTAACAGACACATCACCATTTATCCACTCAAAGTTCTCCCCCTTCCTCACTTTGGATACGTTTACTCTACGGGTTCTTGCCACTTTCTAAAAGAAATCTGGAAGTTTTCTTTCATGAGCATCTTTATGAGATGTGATCAATAATACAGTGAATACTGTGGCAAATGGAAAGGTAGGTTCATAAAAATGCAGTGTGTCCTTATTTGCCTCCTCACCACATCTGGCACCTCAAGACCTCTGCCTCTTCACAAAAGGTACGTGCTGGAATCATTCAGGACATTGGGTGATTAGCACAGCACGGCAGAAGACATTCATGAAAGAAGGCTTCAGCAGAGGCAGGAATGAAGGCATTTTATTTGAAAGGAAGGGTATATTTTGTGGGGAATTCATTTCTTTGGCTTTTACTGTAATAACTGTTTTAATTTAAATATTATTATTATTTTTTAATATGGGGGATCGAACTCAGGACCTTGCACATGCCAGGCAGGCACTTACGCTGTTGAGCTATCTGCCCAGGCTTAAGTATTCATCATATTTTATAATCACCCCTTAAGAATTTAATCACATAAAGTGCTTGCTTGGGCAGAGCACAGTGGCCAGGGTTAGATGCGTGGCCCTAGGGTGCCAGGCACTAGTAATTGAGACTGGACATGGTGGCACATGCCTGTAATTCCGGCATTTGGAAGACTGAAAACAGGAGAATCACTACGAGTCTGATTTACATGTGGACACTTGTAGACCCTGCCCTAAATTCAAAAAAAAAATAAAAGAATTTAACTACAGTCCTGGTGAGATATCTCAGCAGACTAAGTGCCTGCTTAGGCATCTGCAGAGAGCAGGATTTGATCTCAACACCACAGACTATGCCAGCCCCGCTCCCGGGTGCACTGAGCTGGTCACTGAGGCCAGGAGTGGTGGCACACACCTGTAATCTCAGTGCTGAGGACTCTGGAAACAGGAGGATCACTATGAGTCCAAGCTGCAGAGTGAGACCCTGTACCAAATACATTAAATAAATAAATACATACATACATAGATAAATTCTAAAAGAAAATTTAAATATCGTGGAACAATAAATTTTTGTTGTGATTTTAACTTTGCTGATTTTGATTTTTAACTTGACATTCAGTTTCACCTCTTTACCTTAACAAAAATGAATGAATAAAATAAAAACTGCTCACGCATCTGATTGTGCATATTTTATTAAAATTAAGACTAAGCAATTAATCTTTTGCAGCATAGTCCTCTATAGTAACTTCTACTTACTTGTTATTACCCTACTAATTTTGTTTCTTCTTAGAGTTCACTGTTTTGTGTGTGTAGTTTTTTGAGACACGTTCTGACCACGTAGTCTAAGATGAAACTCACTGTGCAGACCAGGCTGGCCTCTCGCTGTTTGTGAGGCTCCTGCCTCCACATCCTGAGTGCTCAAATTCCAGGTGCACGCAGCCATGCCCAGCTTCAAGTTCCTTCTAACTCACACATGCATTCCCCACATTTAGATGTTATACTTTACACACACACACACACACACACATTGGGTGTAAAAAAAAAAAAAAAGTATCACAGTATTATAATGCGACCTGACACTGAGAGATTCTTTTTAGCTCCCTCTCAATCAGTTTATAGATAAGTAAATGAAGATATAACCCAGGTATACACTTTGTTTCTTCTATTAGACTTCATGGATTTTTAGGTTACCTACAAGAAAAAAAAATCCTTACAGAATGAAACCTATATGCCATTTTACTCCTACCATGATTTGTAAAATGCGTTCCTTGGGAAACAACCGAGCACAAAACTGAAATGTTTTGCCTGGCTCTATGTGGTGACAGACTCAGGGCCCTTTTATAGGCAGAGAGGAGCAGATCCTGAGCAGCAAAGTCAGGACTAGGATGAAACCATGCAGACCTTCGTTCTCTCTAATCAGCACTGGGAATAGTTACAAATGACTACCTAGGCTTCCAAATTAGAATCCATCCTATTATGATAGAGACCATGATTGGTCATGATTCCCAAGGCTAAAAACAAGACAATATAATTTAGAAGTAGTCTTTGGAATGGGAAAATAATACACAACTCTAGCAAAGATGATGAAAATTAAGAAATGTCATTCAATACAGACTTACTATTTTTTATTCTTGTATACTCAAGCAATAACTTGACAATGCATTGCTTATGCTGCACTGGAGCAGGCTTCCTGAATGATTCTCATTCAGTCCCAAGTGTGAGTAAGATTACCGGACCACCGTAGAATTATACAACTAATTACAGTCAGCAGACTAATTAAACCATGGCCCAAATGCTTAATGGGCTAACAGAGAAAAAATCTAAAAATGAGAAATCAAAAAGCTATAGTACCAGTATGTTACTTAGAACCTGGGATAACTAAAAGGTGAAATGACTAGTCAGTGTTTGACATTAGAAAGGACCATGAGATGTCACGTGGCAGAACAGATAACAATCTTTTGCATGTTTTTCCTACTCTGTGAATATATTGCTGTAAAAGAATAAAAGCCACAACAAAACCATACACAAAGGAAACAGATTCTCAAGAGCAATCTACCATTCTGGTCTCAGTATTCTACTATTTTAGATGAAGACGAGTAAGTCATACTAGTTATCCTTGAAGCAAATAGTTTGCATTTGACTAAGGTGACAATATCTAATTATGGTCCAAATTTTAGGATAAACAGAGAGACAGACAGAGATAAGTTGGGTATAATCACACACATCTCTTAAAGATTGGTGCAGGAGGATAACATGTTTGTCAAAACCCAGGCTACAATCCTCAGAAAGAACTTGTCCCAAAGTATCATTTAAAAAGAACTGGGGGTATAACTCTGGGTAGAAGACTTCCCAACACATGGAAGGTTCTCTAGCTCCACATCGCTGTGGAAGAGGGGACAGAAAACGCATGTTTGAGGCAGTTAATTTATTGGGATACTTCTTTTCTGCTTTTCACTGTAAAAACATTTTTAAGTCAAAATTTTACTTTTCAAAAAATTCCCAAGAAAGCCAAGCTATGACTTATTTACTTGAAGAATGCATCTCCATGTACAGTAATAAATGCTTTTTAAACAGTTGTATCCATGTACACTCCTTTCTCTTGATTATTTTGACAGCTCACTGGTATCATGCTACAGCTATCAGATGAAGTACAGAAGTTTGAAAATATTTACTCTTATAAATGTATTAGAAAAGAGTGAAGCTTGTTATGACCCTAATAGCATCATCCTAATTGCCCTACATTCCAGGGTGTTTTCTTGAGTGCAAAAGAAAGGCATGGAGTTACAAGGATCTGTGCTGCTGGGAATTTTGCATAACCCTTGCTATACTCCTGAGAGTGTTCTGGAAGGGCAGGAACTGTAAATGTAAAAATCATTTATCATGTGACTCCCTATAAACTAATGTAACCCAATGGATTCACGGTAGTTATAAAAAGAATACATATCTTAACGAACAAAATAGAGAGTTGAAGTAGAGTAAAAATCATCAGTGATATGATATAAAATATATGACTAAAACTCTAAGATGTAATGCATTTCTTTTTTGAAAATTCCATTTATATACAAATTTATAATTAATTCTCCAATTAGAAGCTCAGGTATGTTTCAGACACTCTGAAATCTCTCTCCTCAGGAGCTGTACTTCTACGGATTCCCGACAAACACATTCCGAAGTGGTACTATATGTTCCAGCTGTATATTGCTGAAAACTATGACAATTTTCCCTGGCATGGACTTTCAGGTAGTTGATTATTTTTATTTGTTTTTTACATATAAATTTGCTTCAAAGTTTAGCATCATGCCGGGTGTGGTGGTGCATGCCTGTAATCCCAGCACTCGGGAGGCCGAGACAGGAAGGTTGTTGTGAGTTCCAGACCAGCCTGAGCTACAAAATGAGCTTAAGGCCAGCCTGAACTACATAGTGAGACCCTGTCTCAAACAGAAAAAAAAAAAAAAAAATTTAGCATCTTTCAAAATTACCAAACTGTAGTATTAAATAGCTGAATCTCAGACAAGACAGCAATGTGCAGATAACAACCACTATTGAATTCCTATCATTTTACTTAGTGAAATTCTAGTGTATCATTTCTAACGTGGTTTTTAAATAGTTTTTATTGTCTTAAAAATGCCATTCTACCTAAGGGGAAAAAGCAAATGATTATTTTATTCCTAGAATAATATTTTATATAAAGCATGCTCTCAATAATTACATATAGAATGAATAAATATAAAAATAATATAATACATGAATAAAAATAAGGAATATTCTCAAATATTTTAAGAAGTTTCCAAATGTGATACTTAATATTCTTATCACATTTGTCAATGTTCTATTTTCTATTCTTTATATTCAAGTACATTACCTCAAACAAATTCTTAATTGTAATCCTACTATATTGAATAGAATTTTGGTGTTAATCTGGTAACCTTCAATTTCTTCCTTTTTTTTTTCTTTTTTTGCAGAACCAGGGATTGATCTCAGGCCCTTGCACTTGCCAGGGAAGCACTTATTACACTGAGCCACCTCTGCAGCCCCAACCTTCATTTTCCAAAGGACTGAAGCGAAAACTGAAGCAACTTATTCCGGAGAGGCATCTTATGAAATCTGATTATTCACTTCAAAAAACTAGCCCAGTAGAATTTATAAATGGGCTACAAAGCACAGGGATACTATTTCTTTCTATTTCTAGAGATAGGATTCTTCTGCACCATCCTCAGAGACAAGAATCAAATATTTGTAAAATGCATTTCAGAGATCACTCAACCTCCCATTGCAGTGTATGATAATCTGCACCACCCACAAATACTTCAACTCTCCAGTTGCTTCTTTCACATAATTTTCTTTTTGTTCTCTCTTTACTGAAATTAGCTGGACAGCATCATCTGAACAAGTTTCAATGTCAATGAACACTTGAAATAAAGTATACCTCAATCTTATTTTAATAATTATTCCAGATTTATTTTCACTATTGCTTGGTGGCATCTTTATTCAGAATGCAGAGCCATTAAACTTTCCCAGTCTAAACGTGTTTAGTTAAACTCTGTTTCGGCAAATATGGTCATATATTTCTGTCCTAATGAAAGAATCAAAACTCTGAAAATATTAAGTACATAAGCACTAAGAAGCTGACCTGCATTATGCTGGTAATGGCACATACTGCTTCTATAACACAGAAGATCTCATAAACTCAGTTTCCAAGAAGTGCACAATCTTATCAAAGAGAGCCATGTATCTAGGCTATTCAGTCAGAATAAACACAAGACATGCACAATACAGAGTCCAGCTAAATCTGCAGAGCTGACAGTGGGAAGAGGCAAAGGCAGACCACAGTGAGATGAAGTCTAAATGAAGTAAAAAAGACCAAGACAATAAATTCGCAAGACAAAAGGGAAAATTTAAAAAGTGTGATCTTGAAATTAAAACATCAGGATTAAAGTGCAAAGAAAGGGAAGGTACAGGATGTCAAAGTATCATGAGTTAGAACAGGGAAACAGATTGTTCAATGGGAAGGGGTGAGAGAAAAGGACTAATGAACGAAGAGGAAAGATATATTGAGGTGTCTACACAGAATAGTTTGCATATTTGTACTGTCAATTTCTGCTGGCATTTTAAAGAAACAGTTAATGTTTTTAAAAGAATTACTGTATTTTTTTCTGTTTTGAATTGCTTGTGACTCATAATTATTTTGTTTTTTATTTTCTTTAAACGAATCTTACACATTTATCTCTGGTAATCTGAACAACTAATGTGAAGAGAGCATCATGTAATATGGCAACCACTGCTGGATTCTTACTAGTTATTTAGTGAAATCTTGTATCCTTTCTTCTTTCTTTCTTTCTTTCTTTCTTTCTTTCTTTCTTTCTTTCTTTCTTTCTTTCTTTCTTCCTTTCATGTAATGGGCCTTACTATGCAGTGTGGTCTCGTACTGATAATCCTGTTTTCAGCCTCCCCAGCACTGGGATTAAAGGATTAAAGGTGTGCACCACCACACCTGGTCTGGCTGGCCCTCTTGCATCATTTTTAATGCTCTCTCTCTCTCTCTCTCTCTCTCTCTCTGTGTGTGTGTGTTTCTATCACCATTTTATATTTTTTTAAAATAAAAATACAAAATAAAGTTGATAAAATGTTCCAGGCTTGGGTTATATAATAATTTTCTGTACAAATAAATGTTAGAACTTTAATAGGCGGGAAATTTAAGGAGAAATTAAGTTCAGATAGACGCTAATTCCTCTGCAAAGTGTGGATTGGAAAAAAAAATAAAGAAGGAGAGAAAACTAATCAAAAAGTTGAGTTGGAAATTCAGTCAAAATGTGCATGTGAACTAGATCACTGAACTAGAAGTGGAGTGAAAACCATGAAAGTCACATATTTAAAAGGTATAAAAAGTTGGTTAATAACTGGATATGTATGGCAAAGAACTGAGAGGATTGAGGATAAAGCACAGTCTTTTTTTTTTTAACTTGGAAACAATTAAATTAGAAGAGAAGTATTGGTCAGAAAAAATAATGATTTCAACACTAGACTTGCTAAGCAGGATTGTCTGTAGAGCATTACACTGAAGATCAGGCCTGAAGTATATGTGATATTTTATACAAACCTACAGCTGAAGGCCTGGGTGAGTCAAGAGAACTAGGGGATCAGAGAGGATGTGCAATAAGTAAACAACTGACTCAGGAGGAATATTTTGGAGCTAGGAATGTATCCAACACAGAGTTAGAGAATTATGTACTTTATGAACTATGAACTAGTACTGTAAGCAACACCCACAGGTGTCTATGGAAAGTAAGCAATGTTAGCTAAAATTGCCAGTCAATTTCTATGGTATTATTAGCCACATTTCATATACTTACAAGTGTAGTTAGTGGTTTCTGTAGGGGTGACACACATACTGATTATTTCCATCAACATAAGACTCTGTGGCATAGCCCTGGCAGGGAAAACACAACCTAGGAGGCAATGTTTAGGGATAGAAATCCAGGGAAGTAAGACAGAGAAGTAAGGCAGAGGAGAAAAGGAAGTCGACTGGAATAAGAAAGTAGGCTATCAAAGGAGGAAAAGAGAAAGGAAAAATGATCACACTGGTTTGTCCAAAAGAAGAGAGTCTGAGGACACAAAATAGCAGTGAGTAAAGCTGAAAAAGTCAGTATAAAAGGAGTAAAAAAATTACCTATAGTTTATTTTACCCAAATGTTTGATACTGCATTGGAGTTGTGACCAATTTCTTCAGATATGAAATGACACAAGGAGATTAATTCTCTCACACAGAACAGATTCAGCCTTTAGAAGAATTCAAGTTCCACACAGGAAGGAAAATGTTGGAAACACAACCATTCTCTGCCCACACTTTAATCAATAAGAGAGGCTTTGGATAGCTTTTGACCTTAGCCACTGCCCTTCCGCAAGTGTTTCTAGTGTCTCTAATTAAGGTCTTTACTTTTGTAGAACATATCTCTTAAAAATATATGTCAAACACTTGTATTGAGTAATTTTTCTAAAATCCACAAAATTCTATTCTCAGAACAAAAATAAAAGTGACAGGATAGTCAGGGGCTGGGAAGCAACGGGCATGGGAAATTGCTGTTTTAAGAACATAGAGTTTCCTTATGGTCTGGTGGAAACATTCTGAAAATGAATAGAGACCATGACAGCACAAGAGAAGGCACTTAATGCTGCTGGATTATGCATTTCAAAATGGTTAAAGAGAGCAATTCATTCTGTGTGTATTTTACTACATTTTCTTTTAAATTGAATTGAACTGAACTATATAACATGGGTGAAACACCTAAAAGAAGCCTTCCAAAACATTCTATTCCAGGGAAATTTAAGATGCCAAACATAAAAATTAAATACACTTCCAGCAAATATGTGTTACTTGAGGTAGGGATTTTTGATGTTGAGGTACAATATCCTGGTAAGTCACAGAATATTAAGATTAATTTGCCCAGTAATGCCCATGGCCTGAAATAATGAAACAAGTTAAAGATTTAAATGACAACAACAGAAAGAAAATTCATTAGGGCAGTTTCATAATCTAAGTGACATTTACTTTAGTTCCTACTTACAGGCTGGTTTACTTGTTGCAGTTTTGCTTTGTTTTTAACTTATCTGCTACCAACCATAGTCCAAAACATTAAATGGAAAATTCCAGAAAGGATTAATAACTTCTAAATAACTTTTATTAGAGCATTTTATCATTGTTCTATTTTCTTCTTATTTTTATTAGTGTCTTACTTGTACCTAATTTATAAATTTAGTTTTATCAAAGTTACTTGTCTATAGGGAACACCAGTATGCATATCACCTGTTCAGTGCTATCCATAGTTTAAGACTTCTATGAAATATTCTAGAATGCATTTCTTGAGGATAAGGGAAGACTCTTATTTACCTTTTCCTTTACTGTTTGCTTCTCAGGTCAACAGCTGTTCTTAGCTGGTAGATTGTCAAATTATAAGCCCAGCAGTAACCTTGAAGGCAGTTATGCTTGCACAGAAACAAACCTCACTGTGTGATTTTAGTAGAGTGCCTACCCAATGGATAGCTTCTCATGCATTTCCTGATGGTCAGACAGAAGAGCAAGGCTCAGGGAGAGAAACACAGAAGGGTTCTGAAGGAAGCCAGTGTCTCCTTCCATTTGTGTTACTGTCATCAGGAAGAAGAAAATTTCAGGCTAAAAATTAAACCAAAGCGTTTTATAGCTCATGACTATAGAACAACACAGTAAGCCAATGACTGTTTGTTGGGTCCAGATTATTTTATAAGTTATACAATAGCTAATATCATATAGATTTTAACTCTGTTGTCTCCTATCAGCAACCACAATTTTTCTTGTGAACAAATTGGCACGAGGCAAGTAAACACTTGTGTATTCCTGGATCACACCATTTCCTCTCCAAGATTGATACCAAATACAGGAAACAGAGCTATCTGTTAAATAAATCAGCTTTCCTTGTCCACTATGTGAACCCTTCCTTATGTCACACAGGAAATCCGGTGATGTCACAAACTGATAAATTTTTTGCGTGACTGCACATTCAAAGGACATGGGCAAAGGCCGTTGACTGGCACTAAGAGTAGAGATGAACCAAAAAGAAAGAAGAGAAGAAGGAAACAAGACACAGAAATACAACAGATGAGTTCTACTATACTTACAACTTTCAGCCTGATAATCTGGTACAAACTGCTCGTCATTGTCAGGTACCTGAGCTGAGGAAGAAAATCGAAAAAAAATAAAAGTTAAAAGAAAAACTGCCAATGCACAAGAAATGTCAAGTCATATTTGTTAAACAAAGTCTCTTAAAGCCAAGATCATACCTATTATTATTTGTCAACAAGCTCCTATTTAAAATGATATTGACAGAATGACATAGGAGGGGAAAAGGAGGGGAACATTACTATCAACTAGAAACATAAATATGTAAGATGTGTAGAGGGTGTAGTCTCTCTGAATTTCACTTGCCGGATGGAAATAAAAGAAACACAAAATAAAAGAAGCTACAGGATTTCTATTTCCTGCAGGATTTCATTTTGCAAGGAGCAAAATAGATTTTGATTCACCCCATTGACAATCATTAAGCAGCCCATCTAAATAATCTCACAAGCCTTTAAAGTGATGTACAGGTATCATACACACCCCACTGCATTCTTAGAAATGACTGCTTTTGGTATTGCCCAGCTCTTACAGACTGCAATAACTTAAAAGGTTCACCCTAAACTTAATCAAAGTATTCTGCAAACATTTAAACTGAAAAATTGTCATTTACTTTTGGGACATTTGTAATAAAATAGTATACTTCAATGATTGTATTCATAATAATAAACAATAAAACAGATGCCATCTTTTCATGTAAAAAATTTTCCTGGCAATGATTCAGCATTAACAAAAAGAACATGACTGTTTCATCAGTTTTAATGTCAAACGACTTCCCTATTTTTAGCAAAGGAAAAATACTGAACAGCAAAGATTTAATGCATTCAGCAGCAATTAGACCACAAGTCCACTTTTTCACTCCTAAAATGTGTTCATCACAGTTATGTTAGACATGAAATTAACCTATGTTTTTAGAAAAAGATACATTATACATCTTTTCACACACAAAAAACACATACAGCAAAAAGTCCACTTACTTTAACTTGGTAAGTGCATTATGAAATGTCATCCTAATTAACTATAGTTATCATCTGATTAGCAAGTGTTACTTTTCTAGTATCATATATTACTGAAAGTTTTTATCACATCAAGTTTTATTTCAACAGACTCTAGTTTATTTTTAAATGATCGTATTCTGTACAAGACATCATACTAAGATATGCAATCAGCCTACTGAAAATTTTTCAGGCTAGTGATGGAAAGAGCAAAGAAAATATCCATTTAAAATGAATTACATATGAAAATATCCTATATGAAAAAGGAATACAACCAGATGTTTCAGCATATACCTGTAATCCCAGCACTCTGGAAAGCAGAGGGTGGGGGACTGCAAGTTCAAGCCCAGCCTGGGTAGCATAGTAACTTAGCTAGATCCTATCTCAAAGTAGAAAATAGAGAGTACTAGGGATCTATTTCAGCATGAACCCTTGGATCATCCCTTATTACTGCAAAATGTTCTTGCTCTTTATTTAATAGCACTCTTCTGAAACAAATATTTTGCTTAAAAATTTATATTGTAGTCTTAAGTACTTAACTATCCAACAATATCTCACCTATTACTAAAATAAATACAGTGTGATGGTCATCTGTTTCTGCTAAACACAAACACCATCTTCATTAGAGACATACCTTCCCTGTCACCATATGAAACCAAAACTTTAAGAACATGTTCACGTTACCACTGACATCTATTTGACAAACCTAACTTGGAAGGAATTTTTTCTTTTCACATCGCACTAATATTTGCTACAATGAGTAAGAACTTTAAAGTCAGGGAAACTTCAGTTCCTACACTTATGACTTGCTGACTGTGTAACTTGGTATGTTGTTGAAACTCTTTAAACTCCACTGCACTCATCAGTTTCACAGCAATGCCACAGGGTAAGGGTTTTGGGTAAGGATTAGGTAATCCAAACATGATGGCAGATGCTCAGATACTTATTTTCTTTTTCCTCTACCATGTACTCTTTTCTTTGAAGCCACAAATAGAAAAGTGTATTTAATCATTACAACATCTGATTTGGTATTTGAACTTCTAATGAATTCTAAGGACAATAAAAAAGTTAAAGGTGAGCGTTAGCATTCTCTCAGCCACAAGCAACACGTATTTCATATTGCAGTAAGCTTGACTTTTCTCAGGCTCGTAAGTTAACAGAGGACAAGAATACTTTGAAAGCAGTCTTCATATCAGAAAAATTAAAAGTGTTTTAAGACATGCTTAATAAATAAGAATACATAAATAATCAACTCCTGAAGATTCGTACCCATGATATCTGAATATTTGGATTTGCACTAAATGAACAATTAAACATGTAAAGCCCGAGGTGCAACATTATCAACCACAGCAATTACTATGCTTCAAGAAAGTCAACGTTTACAACAATCTAATAAAAATATTATATCCTTTTAGAGGAATAGTTTTAAAAAGATGGGTGATTTTTTTTAAAAAGTATATTTGTAACTGAATAGGCAGGCAGGCCAGATTTTCCTTGCTTAGCATTATAGGACACATTTGCAATCCTGCAACGAGCACCATTGCTAGAGTGGCAGCACCAGTCACCGGTGGGTCACTGAAGGGAAAGTCAATAATGAAGGAGCAGAAGACTCTAGAAGCTATGCTGCACAAAACAACTACATACTAATAGTTTGCAAAAAGAGTAAGAATGCAAACTGCTATTTCTGTTCTAACTCCTTAACATACTGAATAAGTACTTCACACTTAGGCTTGAACATATTACAGAATTTTAACAAAAAAAAAAAAACATGACTCACATTTTCACAGAAGCTAATCTTAAGAAGCCGAATAGACTAAATGAAGCAGCCCGCTACTTAAACAGACAAAGGCTTAAGCTACCTCTAATTTCAAGTTGGAGTAAAAGGAAAGCAGTTAACCAAAAACACAAGTTGGATCCGGGCAAGGAAAATATGACAAAGTATTGCCACACATACATTTCTTTTTTTTTTTCTTTCTTTAATTCACAAGAATTCTGTGAAGAAGCAAAACTACAGCTGCCTGAAAATTTGTTGTAAGCCATACTGACTCCAAAGTCAAAAATTAACAATACAAATCACCCTTTTAAAAAGAAACTGTTTTTCACTACTATCTATTATAAACTATGCTTGAAGTGATGGCCTTTAAGGGACTGAAAATGTTTTTCCACACTATGTAATTAAAGGGGAAGGGAAGAGAAAAGCAGAGGAAGGAGAGAAAATATGTACCAAAAGGCCAATAAAAGGCTTTCAGGGAGATTAAACATGTAGATTTTATTGGAAATAGCTGGAGAGTCTGGGTTTATTGCACATTAATAGACACATTGCCACCACGTCCAGGATCACAGCTTTAAAAGGGTAAGATCTACAGTCTTGGCTATTTGCTTTACCCAGAGAATTATCCTTAGTTGTTCTTTAATTTTCTTTTTACTACATAGTGGCACATACTATGGGAAAGAAATTCATAAAACTATTAATCATGACCTGTCACAGAATCATCAACTCTGATTTTTAATTTTAATACCCTTTCTTAAGTAACACTGCTTTGGGAATAGGCAATTTTAAATATAGCCTGCCTTTACTTCATGCCTATTTTTAACTTTTAAATAAAATAACTGTCATTGTATGGCAAGGTGAAGATTTAAAATTTTTCCAAGGTTAGCTGCAGGTAAATACTCCTCATATGCTTATAAACTAGGTACTCTGTGGGTGTTCTTTTAAAAGTCTGAAAAAACACAGAAAAATTATGAATAAGACAAATGTCAAGTATCAAAGGGGTTAATATTTAATTAAAACCAGTTCTATCCACTGTAACAATGACCTGGAGCCAAACAAGGCGGAAGATGTATGAGTCATTCTTTCTGCTCGTGAATGAGACAGCTGATCTCCTCAGCAATTCCTCAAGACAAGCAGGCAGAACTGGAGTCCTGCCTCCATTCACAAAAACACAGTCCAGCATGAGCCATGTGGCCCAACCGCAATCTTTTCATGTCACACCCTTCCTGAGAGCCAAGCAAGTAAACTTGAACTTGCAGTATAAACACACCAATTTTATTGCTCTGTCTCCAATAGAGCTCAGCTCCATTAGAAAACATTTCAATAAATGGCAAGTTATCGAATGGCATATATATTCATGTATATACATATACAAGTTAGATAAATGACGTGTGCACATATGAACATGTTTATCTCATCGTACTTGCTCTGCAGAGGAACATTACAAACACTTGAATGTGCACAACTAAGGAGGGAAGGGAAGGGAAAAAAAAATCAAAGGATGGAAAGAAAAAGAAAAATCATTTGTTGCTTTTGCCTATTTTTCAAGTTTTTATTATAAGACGGTAAGAGATTATCAGTGGTATTTGTAGCATTTCACTTGGAATCAAAGTGTTAAGAATAAATTTATCTAAATAAACTATATTTTATTTTAACTAAATGAAAGCGACAAGGAAGGCAACCTTTGTACAGTGGTATTTCGTTTTACCAAAACAAAACTTCAGGCCATGGAACAAACTAATCTTGAGTCCACTAAGCCTAGTTTTACGCCACATCCACTTTTAACATTAAAGTGATTGTATGGGAGTAAAGGATAAATTAATGCAAAAGCATAAACAAATTTAATTAGACCAATGTGAGGCTTGTTTTCCCATAACAGAAATACCTTTAATGTTGGAGACACTAACACTCTGAAAGGAAGAAAATGCAAGTTTTTCTTATCTTGAGTCTCAACAATGTATCAATTCCTGAATAAATGGACTTGCAATGATTTGAATAAAGAAGGTATGAGTCATTTTCTGTGGCCAAATATTTTCTCTAATGTTAGAGATCTGACTGTAGGGCTACTACCTTTAACTACAAGATGCTACACACAAATCAAAGGAAATAAAATTATGAAACATAAGAAGTTAAACATTTCTTGTAGCTGAGCTAGAAAAGCTGGGCAAAATTTCATTAACAGTTATTAGGACTGTAGAAAAACTATACTGCGCTATATCAAATCCAATTCTTTAATAGTTCTATGTTATCAGTGGACTAAAGATGATAAAACATTTACATATTTCCAATGAATTTTTAAAAGTACAATGGATTTACTCTGTTATCTTTAAATCAGACCCAAAAGAACTGTTGCATAGTTTAAAGTTTTCCTGATTTAAAGAAAGAAAGGGTGGTAACCAGCCAATACACACATACATAGATTCACTCTTAATTCAATTTTAAGAAATTGTATGGTCTTCTTTAATTTAATATTTAATTCTTGACTTCTGGTTTGTGCAAACTATGTGAAACAATGAAGCTCGTAATATTGTTTTCCTTAGTATGTCACAGACAAAATAACTGATGTGCCCATACAAAATGTTATGCCCCATTTTAAAAAGAAATTAGAAGTTTTGATTAATAAGAATGAGTGTTTTATAACTACTATGTACTGTGGATGACATGCTACTAACAGTAGTACATTTATTTAAGATACACTGTAAAAATGTCTCTGACCAAATTAGCATTGGTCTTTGAAGTGAGTTGAAGAAAAGTAATGACATCTCCAGTTTTGAGCTAATTTGACAAATATTGGAAGGTTTCATAGAACAAAAAGGTAATAAACCTTACTTCTATTTCATTGTAGAAATGTTGTTCTTAGAGATAAAACTTTGACTGCAATGTGGAATTTGCCTTACTATAGCACTGGGAAGCCTTCAAACCTTGATGGCAACCAATTGCTGTTGACTTTTTCCTCAAGGTTATCGATGAAAGCCTTCTAGACCCACAGCAAAATAACAGCCAAAATTAGCTACATCTGTATTATAGTTATTTACTGAAGTTTGTTATTTCTCTTTAAATTGTGTTAGTAAGCTATAATAGACCAGTTCAGGAGAATTCAATCCCTTCTTCAGATTTTTATAATCTTCAACACTGTATTCCCCATGTAAGATGATCCATTTTAAGTATTTTTTTTTAGGTCACCAGTTATTAACACATTCAAAACTGGTTAAGAACAAGAAGTTACCATGATGCTGATAAGACTGATACCTCAATTCACTTCTTATGGAATCAAATAATTTCAAATGTCTTTCTGTCAGTAACATTCTAACTCAAAAGACAAAGAATCAGTAAAATATTTTTAAAAAGTACAATTACAGTGTAAAGTAGCTTTGTCAAAATTTAGAATAGACACACATTCTACTTCTTTACTGAGATCCCTGAAAACATTACCTTTTCAATTTTCTTTAGAATAAAATAGTTATTTTAGCTTTCAGACTGAACTCTGAAAGTGACACAAAAGTTACATCCTCACAAATATATTTTAGACCACTGTATGGATTTAAGTTTTCTTCTCAGGGGTTCAGAGGTATACATGTTATTCAGAAAGAATCTTAGTGAATTGAAAATACTTCTATCTCGACCTTGAAATAGCCCTGTCTTTGTCTATCCCAACTTTGCCATAGAGAGAAAATGTATTTCATAGTCCATAATAATGTACTCAAAACTCACCCACATGTTGCACTCATTTAAATTTATAAATAATTTTACAAGGAAAAAAAGTAAAATAATTTTATAAGAAAATTATTTAGACATGCTAGTGTATATCATGTCACAAATATTTAGGGACTTGAATAATTTTTATAATTGTATTTGTTATGTGACACATGACAACTATCTTGATTCTCATGTCTAATAAGATTTTCAGACCTGTTTAACTTCTCAGTGGGATTCTAACTCTTGGGTAAAACTTGCTTAATTGCCAGTGATCTTTTGTAAAAGGGTCAAGATGTCCATGGTCACTATCTTGGCTGTGGAACATTATGAAAAGAATTAGATAAAGGCTCACAGTCTACCAGTTTAGCAATGTTTTAATTTCTGGATATCCAGAAGGAAAAGAAGAATGGAAAAAATGTAACTGCAAATAAAACTAGAGTAGTTTCGGAATCTGTTCTCAGCTAATATTGTTCAAGATTGGAATAAGTCATCAGAGCGTTAGTGGAAAATAATACGTTTCATGTCTAAGTCCAAAATTCAATGTGGATTTTATTAACAGGGGAAAAAAGCTTTTCTCATTATCAGATATTTTAAAATTACATTAACAACCTTTTGCTTACATCGTGACTGGAGAAATCAACATAAACTATTTTGAGAATGTTTAAATTATTCTAAACTGCAAGCTCATCCATAGTTTGTAAATAGTAGCACACACCTGGGTATTAATAAACACTTAAGATTAATTCCTGAATTTAATTAAGCTTATTAATTCCATCCTAAGTAAAAGTCTGTGCTTCTCCAAATACATGAGTCATTTTCTGATTTTATATAAAGCTAAATCTGCAAGTTTGATTTATAGGTATGTTTATAATCATGGGGAAGGAAATTCCATGGAGTTTTGAAAGATAAATTATTCAAGTCACTTTTCCAAGCTATTCACAAAAAAGTCAAATGTAATATATATATATATATATATATATATATATATATACTGATTATAGAATGGTAAGAGTCTGTCGCAGATTCACATTTTAAAATTCCAGGAACAGAGCTGCTATGCACATTCAAAATCTGCCAGCAAATGTACTGATTTGGAATCAATCACATTTGAACATCTTAAGACTCAACAAATCCTCCACAACAATTAAAATAGATATTGAAGTTATTTTGGAGAAGCAAATAGATTCTCTTATAAATATATACCTTCAACTTAGCAAAAGTAATAGATGGAAGTGAATACAAGAACCTTCCTGAAGTTTTTTTTCATGAAAAAGTTATGTTTGAAAATATGGTTAATGTTGGAATAATAAGTAATCGATTGAAAAAAGTTTCATTTAGATAGACAAACTAAATGACCTTCAATTACAGTCAAAACTTTCACTAATACTTACCTTGCATTAACATACAAATACAATCGCTCTTTCCAAAGACTATTAGGAAAGCTATTTAACTGGAAAGATTCATAAAGATTGCTAAAGCTCTTTGAAGAACTAGAATATCAGCAAAACAAAGAAACTTATTTTACATGCTAAGAGCAACTTCCTCAACTGCATACAAGAGGACTCAATAAAACACCAGTCTGCCGCAAAGGAGCTGCGGCCACACTGGGGCTCCCCTTAGAGACCCTCCCTCTCCTTTCAGCCACCTTAAAAACTGATTCCAATAAAAAAAAATAACAGATTTCTCACAGTAGGTGAACACACAAATAATACAATTACATTCAGTGCTTCAATACAATTTGCTCTTCTGTTTCCTACAAATCAAGACATAAAATAGTATCTCATAGTTATTATGCCAAATCCAAAAAGAAAACTTTAAAAATATAGATGCCAAGAAAAATAATCTCTCAACATTAGATATTTGGGAAGATGTAAAAGCTTTAGTGAAGCAGTTTCTCATTGTTTCTATAAATAAAGTTGCATGCAACAAAAAATACAATAGGTTGCACCATTAAATTTTATCAAAAAAATAGTCTAAAATGCCTTTAAATGTCTCCTTGTTATAGTAAATCAACCTTAATAAAAGTGAAATAGCAAAGGTCAGTTCCAACGAACACCACATGCATAGTAATAGACAGAAAACATTTTTAACATCCTTAAATCCCTGAAAGATTTATTTTAAACCCATAGATTTCCTAAAAATTGGATACACACCTATTGTTCTGTGTTGGGAGCAAGGTGGAAAGAAGCCACTTGCACTTAAATCTTGAAGCATCCCGTCCTGATGAACCCAGAGAAACTAATTTCTGCCATCAGAAAAGTCTTCCACCAGAACACCAAATAATGATATGCGCTCCTCTAGAGGAAACAGCAAGCAGCCGGGTTTCTGGCTCTAGGAGGTCTCTCGAGGTACAATAATATAAACCTGATCAATTGCAATTAAAATCTGAACAGAGGCTTAGAACTTGAAGTCTTGGTGCATTAGTTCTTGCCAAAAGCAGATGTGATTGTGAGCTGGAAGCAATTTCTCCTGGTAATTTGTGATGACACTGGGAAGTGCAGCCCCGGAGTCCCCAAAGACAAACTCATCAGAGGCTCTAATGTATGCATGACACATGAGGTGGCTCTTTTAGAGCTCAATTAATTGGGCTGAACATTAAGACAGCAAGTTCAAGACTTTTTCCCCCTTCTACAGTTGCTTTTTCTCCCCTTTAAGCATTTTTATTTTGCCTTACCTTCTGCAAGCCATGTTTCCTGCAGTTGACTTAGATCTTGAAAGAGTTCTGAAAAACAAATTAAAGACATAAAAGTAAGATTTAAAAATCTTTAGACCTCATAAAATAGAAATGTTTGTTATGAAATTGGAATTAAGTATGAATTTAGTTTGGGTAAAGGGAGTTGATAGAAAAAATAGTATTCAGAACACATAACACAGTAATCCTCCTCTGATGTCTGTTAAGCAACACTAAGAAATTCTTCAACCCACCAAATTAATAAAGCCAATCATTCTTTTTCCCTTTCTTTTTAACAAATAATAAATAAACTCAGAGTACAAAAAAGTCATAAATCACAATTTCCAAAACATGCTGAAGCGAAGATGGTCTATTCACAGAAACCTTTCTTACATATACTCAACTCTTGTTAAGACAGCAGTAGAAGAAATTTTGGAAAAACTGTAAAGCATTTTATTTACATCCCCTGAATCTTATGTACAAGATATAAGAGATTAATTCCCACAGAAATGTCTTCAAGTTTAATATCTCAAAACTAAAAAGAACAACTTTTAATGCAAATTAAAATTTGTATATTAATAGACTTAGAAAAGTCAAAGCCAAAATCACCTACTCCTGATTTACTATCTAGTCCCAAATTGTATATTGTTACACTAGGGAGAGAGGAGGTGACAGACTAATAGGAGATTGAAGGAAGTTTCAGTATTCAGTCCATCTCATTTAAACTGTGAACTGAACTTTAGTAATTAAACCTAATTACCAAAGTATCTTCAAATTATTATGAATGCCCCCATATGGCTGAAGAAATGTATAATGCATTGACCTCCAACCAACAGTTCATAAAAGGAATCTACAAGCTAATTTTCCAAATAGTATAATAAGTATTAATTAGGCCTTAAGTATGATTCAGTGAACACTTTAAGGCCTATTAACAAGATGTTCTGACTGCACAGGGCAGTCATCAAACTTGCGCATGAACACCTTGAGGATAGTAGGTGATTTTAGTGGAACAACCATGAGAAAACAAGTATGTTTATATCATGTAGCTTGTAATAGAAGGAAAGAAAAATATATGCAGTGTATATAGCTGCTTACTTTGTCCTGCTGTGCTGGATATTTTAAAATTGTTATCTTTGGTTATGGGATTAGTTGTATGCCATGTAGGCAAAAGTGTCAACACAAAACAATGATTAAAAGAAGACTATCACAGTTAAGTTTTTATTTCCTTGTTTCATTAGTTTGCAACAGGACCAGAAAATGCTCTCTAATGCAAACTGCACATTATGTGAACTACCCCAAGTAAAAGTCTTGGTTAGATTCAGTAACTTCCAAGTTCATTTTTGTTTAGATCAGGCTGGGCTAGAACATGGGCAAAAAGGGGGATCAGCTCAAAATCAAACCTCACCTTCTGAATCATGAGCCAGATCTCTGTTAATGAATTTTCTTTTCCTGACATTTGTTGGTTTCTCGTTACAATTTCTCCCACGCTGACTCTACAAAGGGAAAGATAAAATCCTTTTTAAAAATGTAAACTTCAGATGTCACACAAGAAAAGTACACAGGCATACATAACATAATCTTACTGGAATATTCCCTGAATAGAAAAATAAAAGTTCACAGGACCAATTATATTAATTTTCTGTCTATATTTGACAGTGAAAAGCTTAGGCTGAGAATTCAGCTGCCAGGCAGAGTAGCTTCCCTGCGTTGACCCTCAGACTACTACCGTTTATGAGTTGTATACATTTAGGGCTTTTCAGCATCAAAACAACAGTAAGCTATAACACTTAAAGTCATCTGTAAACTGGCTGAGGACTAGAATAAACTACAATGAATTTATTCTCTCAGGAAAAGCCATGCTCAAAAAATAAAAGCGAAAAGAGTGGGGGAATGAAAATGAGAGAGAGAGAGAAAGAGAGAGAGAGAGACTGAGAAAAAACAAGGAGAACCAAAACACCCCATGTAAACACAAAGTGTCAGCGTTTGTCTCAACTTCTCTCTTTTCAATGTGGCAGACAAACCCAGCCACAAACTTTGAGTTCAGCAGCTGCTGCTGCCCTCCAACTCCTCTTCCACTCATCTTGGGCACTTTAATCAGGGGAAAAAAAAAAAAATTGTTCTTAAAAACAAAACTGTATCTTATTATCCAAATCACTGAAAGGTAAGCTCATTTTGAAGACTGGGTTTATAGACGCAGAGTCGCCCTACAGTGGCAACAAAGCAGATAAAGTATCTGCAATCCCTACCCCTGCCCCCTCCCTTCTCCTTTCCCCCACCCCTCCTCAGAGTCAAGTTTATAAACAGCAACTTTCGAACTGATCACTCACATTGGTGACCATGTAAGGCACTTGCTGGTCATAAAATCCATCCATTCTGCTGCTCTTCGCAAATATTAGCTCAGTATTTTATATTTGGAGCATTTATCTGAAGATTTCCTCGGGATCTGGACTTCTATCAACCTAGAGGGGAACAAGATGGCTTTAGGCTTTTAAAAAAATCATGAATGAAGCTCTTGAATTTGCATAGCTAATTACCCTCCGACAGTCCCATTCACAAAAATAACCCTCCCTACGCCGCCTCCTTCACCTGGATCCAGAGAGAGCCAAGAGAGTTCACAATTTACATATTTTCGGTAGGAGCAAAAATCCGAACCGGAGGCAATGTATTTATTTACACTCTTGATGTCTCCCTGCGCGTCGGTGTACCCCGGGCAGTTCTGATTCGCAAACGTGTGCAAAACTAGCAATGGCGATCAGCGAGACTTGCTTTGCACCTAACGGGACTAAAGAGACGGAGACACCTCTTTCATAAGGATAGTTTTTGCAACCCACAACCATGCAATTATCTGGAGAGACATAAAAAGTTGTTGGAAAGACCCACCTGAAGGCCACGCTAGGCGAACGGCTGCAAAAAATTCCCTCCAAATTTAATAAAAACATTAATTATCGCCCAGCACTTCCCCTTGGAAGCCGAGAGTGCCTCTGACAGAGCTCAATTCGGTGGTTTTTCCTCTACTTCTCCTCCAGGGGCCTCCAATCCAAACTGATGGATCGCTGCCTCCTATTGGCTCCACGTCTCTTTCACAAGATCAGATTTCGGGCTGTCAATCACAAGGCTCGAAACCCCTTCCCGCCGATCCCCTGCACCCCTCTGCCCTAGCCGGCCTGCCCGAGCCAGCGCGGGGTCCGCAGCCAGGAAGAGCCACGGAGGAAACCGACTTCCTCCCCAACTCGCTGCTTATTGTTAAGGCGTCCGGGGATCCTGACCATGCGATTCGAGCCGCCGGCCCTCCTGACGGGTGTGTTCTGTCCACTACTGGGCTGATCATCTTAGAGCACTGCCCGCAGTTCAGGTCTATACGGCACCCAAATGCAACCCCCTACTCCCAGGCCCGCACCACAGCAACCCCAAACCTCCAGCCCCTCCACGCGGCCGGACCCGAGACCACCCCGCCCCCAGCCTCCTTCCCACCCTGCAGTCGGCCCAAGTTCTTCCCTGGCTCCAAGCGGAGCCCCACCACTATTAATCGGGACGTTTCTGAACCCATTTTCAACTACGAGGAGCTGCCCTCATCTGTGGGACGGGGACAGAAAGGAAAGCCACTGGGCAGGGTCGCTCCGCGAGGTGGTTGCGCTGGGAGGGAGGACTGGGGAAGTGCGAAAGTCAGAGTGGTCCCCACGCAGGCCGGGGAGGGAGGGCTCGGGTGCCCGAAGAGGGGGTGCAGGCGGCTGTGGTCCCGGGCAGCCGCGGTTTCCAGGGCTTTTGTTGTGTACACACGGAGGCTGAGGGTGTCGCTTACTGTACTCAACGCTTTCACTTCCTCCCGGGCTTGCAAACAGCCCGGGTTGGGGGCTGGGGTCGAGCGGGGACGGGGTCGAGTTACAAGGACCAACGAGCTGAGGTCGGCAGGTCAGGGCCTCGCGTCCTGGAGCCACTCGCCCTGCCCCTGCCGAGGGGCGTGAGGCGCCCAGGCGACCCTTTAGAGACCACAGCCCGGTAGAAGATGAGGGTCCAGGGGCAGGGGCCAGGGACTCCGCCGCGTAGGAAGGCGCCGCGACCCTGGTGGCCAACGGCCTAGCGACCCCAGGACGTGCCCTGCAGGTGGCCTGCGGATGGGCTGGGTCCTGCCCTTCTCAGTTTATATCTCAAAGTTTTCTTCTCTTCGGGGAACCTCAGCGAGACGCGCTAAAATGTAGCGTGAGCGCCCAGCTCACTCTGGACCCTTGCAGGATGGGCAGGACCGGTGTCAAGAACAAAAATCAGCACCGATTTCTGGGGACGCGAGCAGGTACTGTGCCAGGCAGGAGCGAACCCCAGCATTCCCTATAACGGTGCAAAGGAGCGCAGCCTGCGCGTCTCTGCCAGTGTTTTGGGCGGGAACAGCTTTGTACCCCAGCAAGGTGTGGGGGTGGGGGTTCGGGGAGCCGCCTGGACCCCGAACTGGAATAGTGAGGTTCTCCAGGATTTCCTGAAGGTGCGACCAGGACAGGGACAATCCCAGTGGCACCGTCACTGCGCGTTTATGGAGTAACCCAACCCTGTAATCTGAGCAACAGTTTCCAAAGACCTTTCGGCGGCCCGAACCCCACGGGTATCCAGGGTAACGGGAGTGGGCGGAGCTTCAGGCTAGGTCCCGCGAGCTTCTTGCCGCAACCAATAAGGAACGATAAATTCCCTGCCCATTGTTGTTTATTGCTGACCCCGCAGCGCTCCGCTAGGTGATTGGCCGCTTTAGGGAAGGGGGCGGAGTCCCGCCCGCCCCCTCAGCCACTTTTCTGCTCCATTCACAAAATTCCGGCCATTCTGGGTCACGTGCTTGGGGGCGTGGAGGGGCAAGGGGAAATGATACAACAAAGGCCCAAGTTCCCCAAACCACAGAACTTTTTTATGCCTGGCAGCCTCTTCTTTGTCCAGTCTGTGAAACAAATACTAAACGAGGAAAGGAGCTTTGTTTGGGTGTGGGAACAGTAACGTGCCAGGAAAATGAGACAGAGAAAGAGAGAGAGAGACTCGAATTATTCAGGTGCATAGCCTAGGAACTAAAGCTGCGCTAAAGGAAGAGTACTAAATATGGGGAGGAAAGTTTTAGTTTCTTCTGTTTGCTGCTTCCACCAGGCAGTGGTTTTAAAAGTGCCAACAGTTGGGTGGTAAAAAGATTCGCTTTCCACCTTAGCGATTTGTAGGTGGCGTCTCTGCTTCTGCTGTGCTAGTGTCCGTTTCTAGCGCTGCAGGGAGGAAGGATCAAAGCGTGGGGAGTCCTCCTTCCAGAGGCCACACCTCGCCCACAGCACCGCACTCAGCTCCCCTGGTCACCCCAGGCTGGGGCTCCGTAGTCACGCTTTTGAGGTCTCCGTCTCGAGTCCTCTGTTAACTATTTGACTTTCACAGTAACTGCAAGGAATGCACCGAGAGACTCGCGCACCAGCAGCCGCTCTCACTGCTGCTTTGTTTCCAGCACCCTAAGCCTGAAATGAAGGTGCGCCTCTGCGAGAGATCGCTTGGCCCGCCCCTGATCCCTCACTTCTCTGTCCTTTGCCTGGTCCCTCCGCGAGACATTTTCTTCCCCTTTCTGTCCCTCGCTTCTCAGTGAAATCCTAGCTTCTAACCAGCCGGCTGTTAATCTGTCCTGGGCACTGGGAGAAGCCAATAGATGCAGTCGCTGAAGACCTTGGAAGGGCTGCAAATTCATTTATCCGAAAATGTTACAGGGGTGTAAAAATGTCTGCAGCGGCAGCTTTTTTGTCCAGCAGAGAGCAATGTCAGAAGTTGCGCCACGTTTCTACTACTTCTGAGAATGTCTTTTTAAAATCAGCTTAGTAAGTGCCAGGCCTTCTTGAATGGAAAATTTCATTTTGGCAGGACTTCAGGCAAAGAATGGCAGTGCGGGGGCCAAGAAGCTTTGGCATTTATTTACTTGTATTTTGAAACCCCATTTGGGGTTTTAAATACGAACTCTTGAGAGAAAGCTTCCCTACCCCCCCCCCCAAAAAAAAGTCTACATTTCAGTTTGGAAAGTTTTTAATGTGCATATAAAACTATTTATAACTTTATAGTTCTTTTGCTGTTATTTTACAAAGTAAAATAATATTCATTAGTGGCTTCTCTGCAGTTAACTTATTATGGCCTTATACTGAAAATACACGTTGAAGTGAATATCTGGAAGTAGTTTAAAAAGAGAGAAGGTGGGGCTGCTGCTTTCAAATAGGGAATAAGACTAAAATCAAGTGAAGTTTCTGAAAACCAAATTATTAAATAACTTAAGCAGTTTTATAACTGGTTTTATTTCAGGGCCATATAAGGTAAGTTTGTGTAGGACAACATGGAGTACACAAGAAAAAAGTAGACTAATAAGTAGCAAAATTGGCAAAGGAAATGAACAAGTGAAAATAATCCCAGCCAGGCATGTAATGCTCACCTGAACTCCAACTATTGTGAATACTGAGGCAAGAAGACAATAAATTCAAAACCATTCTGAGGAGTAGTGTTCTAGCCCATCAGTAGACTGCTTGCCCACCTTGTATCGGGTTCTTGGTTTGATCTCATGTACGGCAGATAATAACTATTAGTGGTATTGTTCCAAAGGAAAACAGGATCCAACCAACATGCTGAAAGATAGTTAGTGACTTCCCTGGGCTTTTTTTTTTTTTTTTTTTTTTTGGAAAGAAAACAAGGATTTGGAAAGAGATCAGAGCATAGGATGAAGGTATGTGGAGATAAGATATTGTAGAACACATTCCTTCCCCTACTTTCAACACCGCTATTGTCAGCTGGTACAAATCTATAAACACCTGCATGTAGAGGAAATATAAACAGGCTTGTAAACATGAAATAAAGTTTTCTTAATTAGACTCTAAGTTTGGATGGCAAACACTTCAAAAATAATGTGTTGAACTTGTAAATTTAGGAAAATATAATATCCAGATGTGACTCCTTGTAACTTTAAAAAGTAAATTTCAATATCTACTATTTACTAAAATTGACAGTATCTATTGCATCCAAATTAGACCCAATAATGCTGATTTGGGGAGAATTCCTCAATCACCAAAACAGTGGTTCATACTGAAGTAAAGGTAAAAATCTAGAAGTAAAAATCCATCTGACAGTAAAAGAACAGCTTAATAAAGCTACTTTCATAATTTTAATTGTTATAATTAGGAAATATTATGGTTATAAATGGTAATATACTATTAAAAATGTGTTTCCTTAGATGTCAAACTTGAGATATTTTGGACAAGCCTTTGTTAGAATGCAGACTGCTGGCTAGCCCTGTAATGCCTGATTCAGCAGGTCTCCTCTGGGTACAGAAAGCACTTCAAGTGCAAATTCTGTTGCAGATTCTGTGCTGTTTTCCTCTCAACATATCTCTGAGAAATCCAAGGGGTCCTGCAAAGTGATCTAGCACACATGTGTTTTGCTTGACCCAAATAACTAACAGCCATGAAGAGCTCACTGGTAACATTTAAACATGAGATTGTATATAAAAATCCAGACTTGCAGCATTTTGGGAAAAATTAGAAAATATGATTATCTTGGCCCAAGTCCTCACATGGCAATGCTCCTCACAAAGGGGTGTGAGTTCTAGTTTGCTATGGCCCGTAGTCTTCTCCAGAACTTGTTCCTTTTGCATGTGTTCCATCACTCTGTCATGACTCCAGTATGCCATCCACAGTGGCTATTCAACATAGCATGGTAAGTACAAAAAACAGGAAATAGATTACATAGTATAATGCACTCTGTTGTCACAAAGAAAAAAAATAGTATACAAAAAGGTAAGCAGGAATATACATATACTTATATCGATAGTACATATATTCTCTTAGACATTCATTTTTATTTGTAATCCCCTCCTTCCAATTACATTTCTTAGTTGAAAGGATTTTTTGTTATTTTAATGAGACCTACTTATTGCAGAATAACAAAATAACAAAACACAAGCAAAATAAGAACAAATAAAGTTCACTCATCATATAACTACCTACCTAGATATTACCAGTAAAACATTAACAAATTTCACCAATCTCCACTTGGATTCATTTTCCAGATGATAGTAAAAGTTGAGTTACATTGATCATTTTTCAGATGTAAAAGGTAAGTTGAGGACAAGACAAGAAAGATTCCAAAGTCTGTTGTGGAACTAGAATCGTACTTTCCCGAGCTGCAATTTAGCATGATTCAAATCACTACCAATGAAGTTAACCTCTGCAACCATGTGGGTTCATGCTTGTAATCCCAACTATTCTGGAGTCTGAGGAAGGAGAATCCCAAGTTTCAGGCCAGTCCTGAAAATTTAGAGAAATTGCATCAGAAGTTTTACAATTAGGGCCAGTATATAGCTTAGTGCTCCCCAGATTCAATCTCCAGTACTACAAAAAAAAAAAAAGAAAGAGAAAGAGGGAAGGAGGGAAGTCTGTCCTTATTATGTACTAAACATTAGGTTGGCTTCACAAAATGCTTCTTGGAAAAAAAAAATTGCTTTCTCCCTTTCTTAATCCCAAAGTAGCTTCAGCTCTCTTGTCATCTTGCAAAGCTGATACTTCTCCACAGCTCTTATACCCTGGGTTTACTGATGTGTTTTCATTTAATGAACTCGTCACAACCTTATTCTTTTAGTCACTGGCACTAGGAGTTTATGCATAGTGTCGGACGAATGGTAGGATAGCATGCATCTGAACTGCCTGCCTCTAAAATGTAAACACATTTCAGGTATTTACCCAAGCGACATGTGGGCAATGGCTATCTCAAAGAGAAACACACAGAAAAACTACTAGAGTGGTTTAGTATAAATAACTGCAAGATAAAATTTTATTTTTCATAATAGATTTCAAGTGCCTTTTTGTTACATGTTCTGGTGTTGGCTTTGGCTTTGTTTTGCTTTGTATTGCTTTGCCTTGAGACATGGTGTCCCTGGGTAGTTCAGGTTGGTCTTGAACTCACTGTTTAGCCCATCCTGGCCTCAAACTCATGATGACCTCCTGCTGCAGCCTCCTAAATGCTGAGATTTTAGGCTTCCACCGCGATGCCTGGCTTCAAGTGCCTTCTTAAGAATAAATGTGCAGTGCTTTCACAGTGTACACAGTAGTAACTATGTAAAATGATGGTTATAATAATTACTTTGAAGACAGGTCAGATAGCTCAGCAGACTGAAGTGCCTGCTTAGGCAGATGCAGGAACCTGAGGTGGGGGATAGGGAGTTGGTTCCCCAGTATACCTTGCTGGCCTTCCCCCAAAGTGAATTGAGATGATGAATGAGAATAGGCCTATTGGCATGTACCTATAATACCAGGGCTTGAGAGGCTGAAAACAGGAGAATCACTACGAGTCTGATCTCCATAGTGAGACCCTATGAATCCTGTACTAAATACATAAAAACTTTACTTTGGTTGTAATAATCATCTCACAACAATGTACATATATCAAAATATCTCATTACAGACTGAAGAAATACAGCTTTCATTTGTGAAACATGCCTCAACAAAGCTGGAAAAGAAAAACAAATAGCTTGCTTTTAAAACTGCCAAAAGAAAACTAAAAGCTACGTTGAGCTAAAAATATTTCACTAATAGGCAGGTTTCTTTCACTTTCTCTTCTGGCACAGAAAAGCACTCTTGGTTTCCAAGGATGTGATATGGATGAGACCAAGAATGGAGCATCTCGAGTGTGTGACTCAGATTCAGTGAGTACTTAAATGGCTGTGACCTCTTCCTCTCTGTTTAATAATGAAGAGTTTGTACTACTTGCTCTTGAAATCCCTTTCAAAATCAATCCCCTAATTTTCGTGTATGTAGCAACACAAAAACAACATGAACAGTGCAATGGAAACTGAATTTTTTAAATTAATTTATTTATTTATTCGGAACAAGGTCTCACCATGCAGCTCAGACTCTAGTGATAGGATTGCAGGCATGCTCCCCCATGCCTGGTTTTGGTGGTCAGCACTGCATAGGGTACCAGGGATCTAATCTGGGTCCTTGTACTTGCTGGACAAATGCTTAGACCAGTGAGCTATTTCCTCAGCCTTGCAAACCGAGGCTGCACAAGACAATCTTACATTTGAATTCTGGCTCTGACACAGCTCAGAATTTTTCCTCTCTCCAAGAGCTCATATCTACATTTGTGTAATGGATATACAACCTGTTTTCCAAAATAGGTGAAAGGAGGATGTGAGATAATATATTTAAATTGCCTGGGGGCTTTGTGCTCTAAGTTGTCTTGCACATTCAGAACTTTTCCGTAACAGATGCTTTCCAATACCTGCTGTGTAGGGAAGCCCTCCCTGGTGCGGTGCCATTGAGGCTACTCCCTGTCACTGGCTGGCTGCTTCTGCCCAACTTAGAACAATTTCCTATCTTTCCTCAAGATTAGAGCCAATTCCTGGCCTTGAATAGAGACAAGAGACTGCCAGCTGCTGAGACAGGGGATGAACACAGCAGAGTCCCCTTGCAGCTCCCCATTGGTCAGTTGACCTGGCACCTGTCTCAGGACACACCTTAATTCCCAGTTACACTCTCATTACTTAGTTCAAAAGTCTGGCACAACAGGAGACTATGTCTCAAGAAGGTAGAACACAATAGTGGTCCAACACCAAGCAGTTTCTAAAAGGGGGCAAGAGAATGGCTATGTGTCCCTCACTTCCTTGAACCCTAGAAAGTCTCCTCTGAATAAAGGTCACCAATGATATTTAAGTCAGCTTCTTGGTATTTGAAGAACAATGAGGCTTTGAACTTTGTAATAGTGATTTCGCTTCTTTGTGATCTTCCTGACTTCCCTTTTATATTTAAAATGTTCCTTTTGTCCTGAGTTCTTTCTCAAGTTTAAAAATAGCCGTTTGACTACAGGCATTTCATGTGAGCACATCAAAGAAAGCTATAAATCTTTGTATCTCTTTGCCACACTCTAAATAAAACTCAGGATCTTGTTCTTGATTCACTTTTAGATTACAAAGTTGACGTTACTTTTTGCTTTGTTGGTTTTAACTACTCTTGGTACATCAAACATCATTGTCAAAAAAGAAGAAGAAGAAGATGAAGGCTTCAGGAAGCAACATCCAGGTGCTTCAGGTATCTAAATGGCAGAACCTGCAGATGATTCTTGCCTTTGGAGTTAAGACGTTCTTTCCTATGCAAACACATACATCACATTCACTGCTACTAAATCTACTCAGAATTCTTAAAATGGTGTTGTCAGTTAAAGCAGAGGGAAAGGCCGTGACATTTATTATAAATAGCCCTGGTTACTTGACTCATTTCTGATACAATAGGATGGAAGAGTGTCTGGATTTAGATCATTAAGAACAGGCAAAAGGATCGGTAACTCATTGATTCTATCAGTGCCACAACTACTCTGTTTATTTTCCAGGGTGAAGAGCTGTACTTCATAAGAGCCTCATCAGTTCTTACTGAAGATCCCCGTTCAGGCACATTCTACATTATAGTTTCCCATTCCGCCTTAACTGAAAGTTTTGTGCTAGTTATCTACAACTGACTTACAAACTGCCCCTAGATTTGGCAGCTTAAATAGATCTGCACTTATTATTTCACAGGTTCTGTGACTTGAAAATCCTAGAGCAATTTCGCTGGGTGGTTTTGGCTCTGAGTTTCTCTTGCGCTAACAGTCAAGCTGTTGAGAAGGGCTGAGTCATCTGAGGCTGGGAAGTCAGCCTCCCGGCTCGGCTCACGTGGACTTGGCATGGCTCAGGTCCTCCTCCACTGTTGGGTGTGGACCTCAGCATGCTGCCGTGCAATTTCTCCATAAGGGTGTTGACCATGTGGCCTCCCCAGAAAAGGGAAATCAAAAGAAAAAGCTCAAGATGGAGGCTGCAGTCTTTCACAATCTTGTCTTGGAAGTGATCTGCCATCACTTCTGTCATATGCTATTGATTACAAAAATGGATATACAACCTGTTTTCCAAAATAGGTGACCCCTACGGAGTCTGCCAAAACTAGCAGACAGGGATCATCTGTGACCCCTCACAAAGTAACTACAAGCCTTTTTTCTCTTGAAAATGTCTAAACCATCACAAATTGAACAAATTTATTTTCAGTTCTTCTTTACACAAAATTGCTGCTGCTATCAGACGTAAGGTTTTAGGACTGAGATTTTATCTAACTTATGATTGTATTTTAATCACCTAAAATAGGAGTTGCCAAATAGTAGACATTTGGTGACTGATGAAAGAATTACTAAACCCTCTCTATTTTTAGCTCTGGTGAAAACTAGTAAATCCCATACTTCAAGGTACACTCTCAGCCAGGGATTTGGCATCTTAGGGTGAAGATTTGCTTTGTTAAAATGAAACTAAATCTATTATGCTGAAGTTTGAATTTATTTTCTTATTTTAATTTCCCTTTTCAGCATTCATCATCATTCAAATGCTATAATAGCCCAAACAGTAAAAAATACAGCATATTTCAACAAATCAAAGCAGAAGAGCAGGCATGGTGGTGCATGCCTACAATCCTAGAGCTTGGGAGGCTGACAGCAGGAGAGTTACATTAGTCTGATCTGTGTAGTGAGACTCTGTAGACCCTTACTAAATACATGAGAAGAAGGAAGGAGAAGGAAAGGGAGAGGGAGAGGGAGAAGAAGTAAAATGAGAGAGAGAAGGATAAAGAGGAAGAGAAGGAAGGGGAAAGAGAAGGTAGGAGAAGGAGAAGGAGGAGGAGAAAGAGGAGGAGGAGGAGGAGGAGGAGGAGGAGGAGAAGAAGAAGAGGAAGAAAAGCATAGACCAAGAGGAAAAAGAACTGCAAAATGCATCTTCAGAGAGTTTTCCCATACACCCACTCCTGTTTCTCCTGTTGAAGAAATGACAACAGTTCCCAAATGTAATGAATCACTTGTGATTTCCACATCACAAACCAAACCCAAGCTGTTTACACATAAAAGCTAGACCATTAAGGAATCAGGGGAAATAAAAAAGAAGATATTTGTTGTGTTCTTGCAAAGAAAATCTACCATCACTTTTTCCTGGTCTTCAGTTTATTGTTTTTTTTCCTATCTGAAAAATTCGTCCTCCTACTTTAGCTTATTTTCTTTCCGCTTTGTAAAATGAATATTCTATAGTTCACAAATCACCAATAAAAATACAAGTACTTGCTAAGTTGGTGCTTACCAGTGACTCCAGCTATCTGGGAGGCTGAGGAAGAAGACTTGCAAGGCCAAACCCCAATGATTGGCTTAGTAAGTGGTCAAGACCTGGTCATAAGCAAAAAATAACACAAAATTAAATTAAAGTAAATTAAATTAAAAAATGGCCTGGTACTGTAGTTTAGTATGACAATTGTGGGTTTAAGACACCATATAAAATATAAATAAATAAATAAATATTTGAAACAATTTTGTGGCACTGTTTTTTAACACTTCTATCTCAATCACTGTCATATTAATTAGTTTATTTTCATCATAAAATTTCACGGTTCTTGGGAGGACAGAACCTATTATTGTTCAATAAATATTTTGACTGTTCATGACAAAGCACAGAATTCTACTTTGTTTCATTTGTGCTTTCACTTTGCAAGGTCTTACCTCTCAACATTTGGATCATTATTTCATTTTCAGAGGACTGTCTGTCTGTCTGTCTGTGCGTCATTTTTGCTTTGCTGGGAATTGAGCCCAGGGCCTAAGGGTAAACTGGGCAAGTGTTCTGTTGTCCCACTCCTCTCGCTGCCTGGCTTTCTATACAATCATGGAGCCAACATGTAGGCACAGTATTCTGAGGCTGTTCTGTAATTTTGCTTTCATAACTTACATTTCCTAATTTAGTTTATAAGTAAGTGATGTCAATGTGAATTTTGCATGAATAAGAACTGCAAATGAATTTGTTCAAATTAAATGAAAATTAAAGAGACATTTTCAAGGACATTTGTTCTAAAAATTGATGTGCCATGCAATTAGCTTCATGTGAAATTATTTTTCAGCAGTCATGGAAACAGCAAGTAGCCCACTAGCCCAAGATGATTAAAGCAGACTGTTTTCTAGGAATTTATAAAAATTTATATTGAGAGGATTTTTTAAACAAAGTTATAATTTCTTTGTAACTTTGAAATGGCCATTTGTAAAATATATTCTGTAGGAAACATTCTAGGAAAAGATATTTTATTAGAGTTCTGCCCTGTGCTAGGCAGGACAGGAGACACCTGACTTATATGAATTCTCTAGCAGGTTTTTGAGACAATACTCGCACTGTCGTGCTAGAATCCCATTTCACAAGAGAGAAAGCAATGCTTAGAAGTGAGAGGACGGACCCAAAGTGCAGAGCCACCTGAAATGCTGAGCCGGTTGAGTCTAGTTTCAGTTTCTAACAAGTACTCTGGATAAGTGTGGTCACATAGGCACAAAGAGGGGTTTCACAAAGGGTAGATTTAGGGAAGGACATTCCCTTGGGCTGATAGTAGATGTGATGAGGAAAAATCTGATGAAGATTTGCCAGGGCAATTTGAAAGAGATCCTGGGTTGAACAGCACAAATTTAAAACAAAGGCAGTGGAACAAAACAGTAAAGCCCTGAGACACCAATTGGAGCCTTTAAATGCTAATGCTCCCCCAGCTCAATTCTTGGTGTAGGGGTTTGGTCTTTTGGGTCCTTCATCGGAAAATGCCTCCAGGGGCTGAGGGTGTGCGTAGGGCTGCAGTTAGAGAAAGAGTACACTAAACTTACTTTTTTTTTTTTTTTTGT